>JABCMJ010019466.1:0-13727 GCA_014822125.1 Arbutus unedo | reverse complement strand
AGTAACAAGTTAGCCGGTCGCTACAGTCCCGGTCAACAAGTTATCATATTCAGTCTATTTAAACACATTCAATTCATTGTAATATTCAGACTGAAAAAAGGTTTAGAAATAGACTTTTCAGACTTGGAACTCTCTCCCACTCAATTGCTGTAACCATTCTGAACTTGTAAGTTTTACTTCAAGTTTAATCAAATTACTCTTTAATGTTCATTTGTATCACTTTGCTTCTGCTCTTTACATGGCTGGTCTCCGGACACGCTCTGCCGTACACACTCCTAGTTTTATTTGCTTAAAATTCATGTTCACCGCCTTCTTGGCTGGTTCTAGTTATTTCTGCTTTTGATTTACTCGTTTTATATATTCTGCTATGGCATACTGCGCTGTCAACTCCCTTGATGAAAGCTCCACCGAGTCTACATCAACTACTCCTTTAGTTCGGCGGATAGCAGCCAAAGCTAGGGACAATTGACGAGGATAAAAATGTAATTGAGAAAATACATCTATCTCCCTCAGTAAACGATTGAGTTCGGCACCAAATAGGAGATGCATCGAGATACACATGCCAGTCACATAAGCATGTGGCCGACTTGAGAAGGGTCGCCATATTATATTCAAGCCGAGAAGGCCCAATATGTAATTAGCCGATCTGAGAAAGACGGCTTAGTAAGCGGCCGACTCGAGAAAAGTGGCCCAACGTCTTGTTGACCTGAGAAGGGCAGTCCGAGATACTATCGACCCAAGAAAAGTGATGGGCAATTATCAATCCAAGATAAGATAGAACTCCAAGTAAGTCAGAATAGAATTCTAAGTAAATATGGATGAGAAATCCACAACCAATTCGTTTAATACGAGAAGTATTGATTGAATAAAACTCTAATAGTAGAAGATAACTTCTTGGATAAGACCCAAGTAAGAGTTATCTCATTAGTGGCCAATTAGAAGGTAATCCGACTCCGATTCTGATGAGGAATGAGTGTCCTAAGAGAATTAGGAAGGTTAAGTCACAAAGTCTATAAATAATGGTCCAGGTTCATGAAGGTACGTTCTGACACACTAATTTACTTGCTAATAGAGAATTTAGCTTGATCTTGTTTATCCTTGTGAATCTTTACCTAACTTAATCATCGAAGAGCCTTCCCACCACATTAACAAAGGATCCTTTGACCGGTTATTGTTTTGTAGATCACAGGCCTATTAAATTGAGAGCATTATTTCAGCTGGATATTGAGCTTTTGGCTTTTCGTCCTGATTGAGAAAATCAACCCCTCTACACACACACACACACATACGTATGTATATGTATGTGCTTGTGTGTGTTCAAAATCGTTCAATATATATAGAGTTCATATTATTTTAGAGAATCACATATGCATCGAACAATTTTAAACACATTTTTACACGAAATTTTGTATTTCTAGATTTTTTCTTTTCAATTAGGCTTACAATATCAATCATATGAATTTATTATAAATTATAAAATTTTAATTACCGCGCATGTCGTAATTAAATCATAATCATAGTTTACTATACACTAATTTACATCACATTATAATACATTCATGCTTATAAATATGTAAGATCAGATTCAACTAATATTTTTTGACTAGACATTATTTGCAAACTTCACTTGTTACTCTTTCCATTTCTCTTCTCTTTGTGTCTTATCTTCTCTTCCCAATTAATTATATACGATAAGATGATTACACATGATTAAAATGATCAGAGTAGTTGAATGATAATTTTTTGAATCAATTCTAGAGTCAAGCTAGTGACGATAGGGCATGTTTGATTGGGGGGATTGGAGGTGAGATTGGACTAATAATCCCTACACTCCTTTTAATTCCATGTTTCTGTATATTTTTATCCGCGGACTATTAATCTCAATTGGACTAAATATCTTTCCAAGGGAGGACATTTCAATCCTGGGGGGTTGTGGGACTAATAATCCCGGGATTATGAAGGGTTCTGGGCTAATTGAAAATTTACCTAAATATCCTCACATATTCTAAAAAGATGATAGATTACTTTGCTTTTGTAGAAAATTTTGGTTCGGTTTTTATTTTCTAGCTCTAAGCACCGAACCGGACAGGAATAAAAAACATTAATTTTTTTTGTTCTAATATATATTTTTTGTAATTGTTTTTATTTTTTCATATATATTTCTTGGTAATTCTTATCATTTTTAATTTGTATTCTCTTAGTTTTCTTTAATATGTAATTTTGATGTTGGGCATAGCTCAAATAATTATTTTTTAATAAAAAATACCCATTTTTTTAACATTTGACTTGATACAACTAAATCGGAAATCGGATCGAACCGAACTGAAATTGAAAAAATCAAACCGAAATAATTCGGTTCGATTTTTGTTTGAAAAATCCTAAACCGAAAATCCCGATTTGGTTCAAGTTTTTCCTCCAAACCGAACTGATTACACCCCTAATCCTAACTTCTTCTTTTTTCTATTTTTCAATTTTTTTCTTCTCTAACAATCTATTCTGATGGCATATCTATATTTTTCATTGGAAAATAATAATTTCTATTTTGGACCCTTGTATCGATAGTTTATACGAGACTCAAGCTTTTGTCTCATTCATTAGTGAAACAGTGAAGAAGCACAAAAAAAGGTTAGAAATTGAACAAACTGGAGTTCGATTGAGTTGTAATTTTCTGTTTATCTTTATCATTTCTTGTTTTTGGAATTAATGTGTGAAAGACATAAAACAATATACAGAGGAAGAAGTTACACTTAATTGGGGTAAAACATTGCAATAGGGGCCAAATGGTCAATTTAGACATTAATTCTTATCCAGAGGTCTTCAAAACAAACATGAGATTGACTAGATACGATTTGTCCATTATGTAATCCCATGCACAAACAAACACAGGACAAGAGAGACTATTTTACTAATAGTCCTAGGATTATTTAGTCCCTAGACTAATAATCTTTTCACTACAATCCCATGTAATCCTATCCCCCGAATCAAACAAACCCATATGGTATTGTGTATATTTTAGATCGTACTTGGCAATTGTGAAAGTTAAACGATAATAATGTCAGCAGGGATAATAAATAAGTGTTGGCGAGGTTATCTAATATGTATAAAGACTCTAATAGCAACACATCATAGTTAATGAGGGTTGACATAACAAAGAACTTTAAGCGAAAAAAAGAAGAAGTTAATATTAGCTCAACACCCAAAACCATAAAATCAAGAAGTAAAATGAAAGAACATGGCGTAGATAGTTTAGCTCTGGTAGTCCATGCCGTAAGTCCGCCTCTAGTTATAGTCGTAGCAAGAAGTCTAGACTCAGCATACAGAAAATAAAGAGAATATAAGATCAATTTTAAATATAGGAAAGAAGTTAAATAAATTCAATATTCGATTTTTATTTTTCATTTATTATTCAAGTTGATGAACTAAATCAAATAGATATATGAGTGAAAGAAAATGACTTCTATAAAAAGATCGAGGCTCATTTTCTATGTACAAGAGTTGAGTGAAAAGTAAACATAAACAATATGGATTGGTTTTTTCAGATTAGCTTAATTTTCTAATGTTTTCAAGTTGTATTGAGAAGAATCAAAAGAATAATTCATTCCTAACGGTAATGTTTTAGGTGAATTTCTTCTACTTTTAACAAAGTCTTATTCAACCATTCAAATTATTTATTTTTCATTCCAACTAGAAAATATGTTTGATCAATTCTTTTTACATGGAAAATGAGAGTTCTCGAAAATTTTTGCCTGGCTTCGGGAGGAGGAGCGATTTCATTATGCTCCTCATATACGAACATTCTCTTTTAAGTTTTAACTTCTCTATTGCTCTCCCTTTCACTTTCATTTTAGCCAAAAGTACCCCGAAAATTGATTTGATTTCAAGAGAGAAGCACGAATGGAAGATGCAAGAGTAGGCCAAAAAGCCATCGTCTTACTGCACTTAGTGTGACAGGAATAGATTGACCAAGGCTATTCAAAAGACAATATAGGCAGCGGACGGAAGAGAAAGAAAAGAAGGTGGAGCTGGGCCAGCAAAGGAATTTGAGAATTGAGATCTTTGGTTCTTCTCCAGGGGGAATCTCGCAGAAAGACTCACTAGACTAGCGGAGGGGGAAGCGAAAAGTAGGTTGGATCCAATGTCTTCTCAAGTTCTTTAGCTTGAGCTACTACCTCTGCTATGATGACGTTCTTCTTCTCCAAGATCACACTCAGATCGAACTTCTTCCATTTGCCTCAAACTCAACAATTGGAATGAACAAAGCACGACTATGCCTAGAGAATGGCGACGGATCAAAGCCTAGTGACTCAAAAAAGATCTCATCGGTAATTGTAGACATATCCAAAAGTTCTACTATAGCACACTCTCGGAGGCTGGTAATAAAAAAATTAACCATCTTATTCAAAAATCTCTAAAGACTGGAGCCAAGCATCTAACCCAGCACTACAGATTTTCTAGCCACGGCATCATCAGTCAAAGAACCCTAGTTGCCTTATTCAATTCTTAAGGTAAAATCAGACCAAGTAGACAAGTCTTGTCCTTATGGTCTAGACAAGACTTCTAACCTACTGAAGTGGAACTTGGACGTTCTTGGATACAGACATCTCTATGTCGTTCTTGGAAGTCTCAAGAAGAACTATGTCTGAAGAAGTGGTTGGTGATACTGGATCTAATCTGGTTACTGGAAGAGAACCATTCTTCTTCCCGGAAGCATTAGAAAGTGACTTTTGCAGATGGTCTCAGTGCAAAAGAGTCAACTGGCACTCTGTCATCAAAATCTAAATCTCTTACCTGTTCCGAGAAAAAAAGGGGAATTTCATCGGTTATCGCTTCCTTGTCAATAAGCGAAGTCTAGTTCCTATAACGCATAGTAGTTATTGAGGAATAAGCTGCCAGTCCAACTTATAAATAGAAAGGACAAGGGGCTGGAAAAGTTAGTTTATGAAAATGAGACAACCAAGAGAGAAATGAACCATCCCCTCTATTCTTTCAAAATGTGAATCGGAACTAGAAATTGTTTTAACGTTGTGGGGAAAAGTGGACACTTGGTGCTCTTCCCATACTTAGCAGTAGGTTTAACCGCCTAGTGGGAGCTCTTTTGGCAGAGCAAGTCATGATGACTATAAAAAGGCTCTCTTTGTTGGATTCGAGGATCATATTCCGATGTCACTTCTCTGGAATTGCCCTTGGTTCGTTTAGTGAAAGGGGAAAACTCTTTCTTCCAAATGCTAATTTCTTTCTCGCAGTGTTGTGCTCGGTGATCCAATACCAAGCACCGGGTGAATCGTATCAAGCAAAGAAACCTATCTTGCTTTTGTATCGAAGTGATCGGGTAAAAGGGCTTACCCGAACCAAGCAAGTGTTTTCATGGTCTGCTATTCCTTCAAAGCATTTGCACACCTTTCCTTTACTACAATGGATGATCCACTATTAGAACTATGCGCTTTATGGGTGGAACTACTCCACTACTGGGAGGGACCCTGTGACTTCTAAATTCAACTAAATTTTTATTGATATTCAATTAACTTAATATTTTACGCATATAATTTACACGTTGAAACATCCTTACTCCTCAGAGGTCGGTTTAAGTTGAGGTATACCCTCCGAATGCATCTTTTCATTCTTAATGATAAATGTTAGTACACACCCAAATATCATTAGACAAGCATCATTTGTGTACCCAAAACTTGGGAGGAAAATTATTTGATTCGCCTGTATTATCTGCATCCCAAAGGAAGAAGATAAAGGGGCAGAAGAAGAAGAAAATGCATGTTCATTGCAGCTTGTGAGGCATAAACAGGGAAGAAAGAAGATGGTTTTACTCCAGAGGGTAACTAAGTTCTTTGCAGTACTCATAAAAAGTGCCACATATTAGGGCAAAATGGTGCACTATCTGCACCATTCAAGGCCTCAGCATCTAAAAAATTAAAGTCAAAATATATCCAAGACAACATTCGTTCAACTCAAATGGAATATATAAAACCTACAAAACTCACCAAATCGGACACCATTTGTCCGGTTCAAGGTTCCTAATTTATACACATCGTAAAAAGAGAAAATTGTAAAAACTAAAGGAGGACAAGGGCAGGGGCTTATTTACAGAGGATTCTTGAAAAATGAATGAAGCTGCGGGGATGTTATTCCACGACTTGGACTGGCCACAGGCACTTCCAAACCAAGATCTCCTCCTTGCGGTAAAGCTTCCTGATTCCTCCGTAAAATCCATCTGCTGCATTGCCTACTTCTCTATGGGATTTCCTATTTATCACTGCCTGTCTCCATCTTGATCCTGGGCTGTACTGCTTGAACTCCAGTATTACTGTGTCTGTAAGAACGAGTTTACTGTAAGATTTCTATATATCTAACACAAAATCTAACTAATGCTAACTAAAATGGGAAATCGTCTAGGAAACCAAAGAATCGTATTAGGTCAAAGACATGGTAATAATCTAAAGCATGCTAGAGTGATTCCATTTTAATGATGATTATTGTTATTATCACTTGCACTAAAAGCTTCCCTTTTTTGGGTGGTTGCATAGGCAATCGGTGGTTGATCAAGAATGATAGCGAGGGAAGTGGGAAGTTTAAAAAGAAAGGGGAAAACTCTTGTTCCTATTTTCATAAGGATAATTGCTCCTCCTATCTATTACACTTGCAAATTATGAGTTCAAACAGTCAGATACCCTTGCAGTGTTCCGAGGAGAAAATAAGACAACTAAAAGACTTAAGGTTTTATGATCCACAGCGCACTGTATGCTGTGTCTAATTGTTTTACGATCTTGGATATCTGCAGGAAATTGCAGAAGAAATAGAAAAGCAAAGGAAAAGAGAAAAAGCAGCTCCACAAAGTCCCTTTCCTTTTCTTTACCCTCCAGAATAAATCCAAAGATCCAAACACAGCCCCATAGAGTCAAAATTTGGGAGGGCAAGGAATCAAAAGAGTGGTACAACTATGTGTCAGTTGAGCTCATAAAAAGGCCACTTCTGGGCTAAAATTCTTTTAAGAAAGGTTGGTTTGAAGATAAGATGTTTAAGTGGCTCGGGTGGACAAACATGAGATGCTGTACAAGGCAACACTTCGAAGATCAAATCTACAATCAGAGACATGGTCATATACCATGTGTCTTGGTTGTGCCTGTTGGTAGGTGTATGTAGATGTGTATGAAAGAGAGAGAGATTTGCAGAGAAGCTGGACCTGAAATTAGACTGGCCATGATGGTGAAAGCACATGGTGCACCATCCAGTATTAATTCCCGGTAAAACTAAATAATGATGAAGAATCTAATACATCATAACAAAAGACAAACAAGGAAGGGTGTTCTTTACTTTAGCTCAACGAACTTGTAAGTTATTAAAAAACATGAGAGGTGCTTAGTGTTTTGTCAACGCGTTAAGCACTTTCATGGCAAAGCACATTACAAAATCACATAACATAGATTTAAGAACACATCAAACGCCAGTTATATTGTATCAGTTAGCCTGTTAGTATAACTGAGCACACAGCTATTGATAGAGCAGAATGATGAAAAAGAATTCATAAACTAACTTCACCTGAAATTAGACTGGCCATGATGGTGAAAGCACATGGTGCACCATCCAGTATTAATTCCCGGTAAAACTAAATAATGATGAAGAATCTAATATGTCATAACAAAAGACAAAACAAGGTAGGGTGTTCTTCACTTTAGCTCAACCTATAAGTAATGGTGAACTTGTAGGTTATTAAAAAACATGAGAGGTGCTTAGTGTTTTGTCGATGCGTTAAGCACTTTCATGGCAAAATCACATAACAAAGATTTAAGAACACATCAAACGCCAGTTATATTGTATCAGTTTGCCTGTTAGTATAACTGAGAACACAGCTATTGATAGAGCAGAATGATGAAAAAGAATTCATAAACCGACTTCATCTGATTAGCACATAAGGCTTAGGTTGGAAATCATAACATGGTAGCACCATATCTATACATTCTTTTCCATCTCTGGTCTATCTCTACCAACAATATTTTCCCTTTTTTGTTGTTTAAGAAAAAGAATTTGAATCTATCTCCCAAACCACAAAAAAAAAGAAGAAAAAACGCTGAGGAAAAAAAGGCAAGATTGAAAATTAGATGATCTACTTACCACTGTTGTCACAACGGCAATGGATTTTGTTCCGGGTGCATGAATCCAAGTGACCAATTACTCCATACCACCAACCTGCAATACAAAATGAGCACAGATTATTAGGTTGGCTTTTCAGACATTTCAAATGGAGCCTCAGTAAAGCCCATGAAACATTCCATGTAAAATATACACTAGTTTTTTAAGAACAAAAATGGGATTCTTTAATATCAGGGAAACGATTCTTAGTTGAAAGAAAATAGTCCACACAGTTATGACCCTGGTAGGAACACAAACTCGATTTTCAGAAGTAGGAATTTAATGACTGCATAAAGCATGAAAACAAGGTCCAGAAAACACACCGTAAGGGAATTCCGTGTTTCTTCTCCATTGAATCTCAATATGATCTCCGGGTTTCAAATTGTCCAAACAGTTGGAGATATAAAGAACATGTGCAGGAGTATCAACAGGTGGTGCTCTTAGTCTATCCCACTCTATATTATCCTCAATTGTCCGTCTCCCATGTGGCGAGTACCTACAATGCCACAATCCATTAGAATTTCAATACAGGACACTACACTAGCTTTCAGATAACTTCTGTTATCAACTAAAATATCAGGTGGCAAGCAAAATATTATCTCATCAAAATTACATAAAAAACATTAAGACCTTGTTTGATACAAGGACAAAGAGAGGGACTAGAATTGACCAATAAAGAAAACCATATGGGATCCACATGTAGGTTATTGAAGAGGGATAATTAGTCTCATCCCCCACATGGATCAGTTAGTTCCCCCCCATAATCCGTTCTTCATACATTACCATACATAGTATATACGTTCTCATAATCCTCCCATGGTTTCATATTATTGCTTATCCCCCTAAATCTTGACCTCAAAAAAAGCATGTTAGGCTTCTGAATTGTGTTAACATCACCAAAACCCTTAGGTTGAAATTGACAATTATCTCCCTTCAAAATTCCAGCGAAACGCTAAATCGATCTCATCATAAAAGCTAAAAGTTGGCTGTAATTTTGTTCGATATCACCCATGGCAAAATTTCAGGTAATATATGAGTGCCAATATTAGTAGATTAGGAAACAGTTTAGGAAATTTATTTTCTCAACCATATTTGTGAGCAATCACATGGTCGCACACAAGTCTGGACGGGAGAAAGCTCATCTCTTTTAATGTTAGATGGGTGCCCATACCTTGCCTTGAAGGTGTCTGTGCTGGAGTCATAGCTAAGTGCAGCATCATAACAGGACAGCATAAACCCAACATTCCCATTCTGCATCTCAAAACAAAACAAGAAAATCAATGGTTTTTTCCCAGAAAAAATGCAGACCGCCCATAGTGCCCTAAACACGGTGTTAATGTACCCATGAATGTGTATTGAAATTTCAATCCTTTTGGCATTGTGTGAGTATTATCCATTGCCCACGGGCAGTGGTTAGCAATACGGATTTTAATATGGGAACAACAAAATGTCATAAAACTCAACTTGGTTTCAAGAGTCCTTTGATTCATCCTTTTCAAAACCAATTTTGCACAACATTTTTCAGAAACTCTTTTTGACTCATCATTGCATATCGTATCCATTTTTCTAGCACATGGCTTTTGAGAATTGAAAACATTGTTTTAATATGTTTTCAAAAAAAAAAAATCATTCATTTTTTCCAAACAATTCTACAAAAACAAAAATGTGGACAATCATCAACACAAACAAGTTTGTAAATTCTGAAAAACTGCAAATAAAAGAACTCAATCCTAATCACAATATGTGGTTAGAGCCAAGTACCTCTCTGTTATAGACCTGAGCTGGGAACCAGAACTTTCCAATCTCGAGACAAAGATACAAAGCCATAATCGAATCCACTGGTAAGCAACTCCTTCTCTCACTACCATTTTCCAATGTTTTTGATCTTTTCCACACAAGTGGCCAGAGCCTCGAAACATGCCCCAATAGTTCTTTCTCCTTTGTGCTATTCAGAAGGATGGGTTTCTTTCTTGAGGCAATGTGCCATTGCCATTCTCTATGAGCAGCATCACCAATTAATCTACCCCATTTCTGTTTCATGTGTCTCCCCCATAGATGATCACTTGTACACCTCTCTCTCAGAGAAACGCACAAACCTGACAAATTACACAACCCGGCTGGCGAAAGCCGCTCAAGAATGCATTCCAAGGCCAATTCAGGTAAATCCAACAGAGAAACCTCCTCAATTTCTTGCACATTTTCTTCTTTCAGACAAACAGCCTCCATACAAGGCGTGATTGAAGAAACTTGAAAAGAAGTAATAGCAATCATACTTTTTCTGAACCAGGACATGAGGAAATGAGACAATTCTCCACAAAGCCATGGAATTGATGACAAGTTCACCCCTCTATTGAAAACTGGGAGTGTCTTGAGAGAGAAGGACTTGGAAAGTAGAATGAAAGAAAAACAATACAACATGAGGAAAATCATTGGATTAAGAGAAATCCTGAAATAGGTTTTGGATTTAGGACCCAAAGGCTGGATACGCAACTGCAAGCAAGGCTATAGTGATTGGCACCTGTTAGGAAAATGATTTTCTTTTCTGTTTGGGATATCAGTGAAAGCAACAAGAGGTTTCCGGAGTCCTTGACGGGCGATATTGACGCAGATTTCAAGTGCTCCTTTCGTCGCAGTAATATCATAAGAAGGACATGTGTAGACACTGCAACCGACAAGCTTTGATTGCTAGTACGTAAAAGAGACCGACAGAACAAAGAGCAAACTCATTGGGTGCTTCTTCTTAGATGCTTTTGGCATCCAAATACAGTGAATTTGCCACCCACTATTAAGAAACGGGATTTACAAGGCCACTTAGTTTTTTCCCCATTTTTTGTTGGGGGGGCAGGTGTCAGCTAAAGATTGGAGGATTCGAAAGGAAAGGTTAGTCAGATCTATCAAACAGTTCACCAGAACAAAGAAACTGATATGTACTCCTCAAATAAATTTGTGGAAATACCTAGACCTCGACCAAAAATAAAAATATACGAACCAATACGTTTGTGGAAATCAAAGACGAAAAAGTAATATCATTATTACGATTCTCTAGTCAAGAACAGAAGAAAGTGAACATTACCTCAAAAACCAATGTGGGTGAAGAACAAAGACAGAGAATTACAACATATACCCATCAACTAATCGAGTGAAAAATGTAATGTACCCATCGAATACCTGAGTGGAAATACATAGACCGATAGGCCATATCTCAGAGTACTCTATAAACCATTATTTCCACAAAGACAAATAAAGTCGAGAACACAAGGTAAGGGCCATTGTCTGAAAACCCAAGGTGGGTAAAGAACCAAAAAAGCAGCAAGAAAACAAATTTGGCACAATCAGATTGATGAAAAATGGGGATAACTCGATGTGCGTCCTCTCTATTTCATCCAAAATTATGCAACCCCTCTGCGGGCAACAAAACGAAAGAAGAACCTAGATCTTGATTGTTAGGGTTTGGGGGTTTTAGAGAAATGAAGACCGCGAAGGGGGGGCGTGGGGTTGGGATTTTTAGTTTAGCTTTTGGTGGGTGTCACAGCTCACCGGTGTTAATTCACAGCTGACACCAGTTTTCGGCCTAACGTCCACCAAACTCGTAGCAATCCAACAAGTGCCACGGTAATAGACCCATCACAATTTTCTTGGCAATTTTGCTCCACGACTTTAGCGAATGAGAATGAAACAGCTCGTGTGATAAACAGTTGGAAGGTCAATTAATGATACATTGGGCCCATCCCTGGCAAAAAAAAGGTCCTTGCTAATTTTTCTGATCTCTCTATTGCCAAATTATACGTTTAAGCGGTGCGTGGTGTGGTTATGGAAACGGACCGAGCTAAATCGAGTCACTTATCAAAAGTCAAATTCGAACATATCCACAAATTTTAACGAGCAAAATACATCAATATTTACACATTTAGAGTTGTAAATAAAATTGTTATCATGTAGATATATAAGTTTATTCTTATACAAGTTACATTTTAAAGAAATAAAAAGAAACTACTTTTTTTTTTTTGAGAATTTAAATTAAAATACTAATTGTTGTTACTCGAACAATTAGCAAGCATTTATTAATTTTTTATTGAGCCCGTATTGAGCCATTCTCAAACCGAGCTATTATCAAGTCTTTATCGAACTCTTAATAAGTTGAGCCGAGCTAAGCTCCAACTACTCAAGCTTATTTGCTTACTTAATGAATTAAGATGAATTGAACCCATATCGGGCCGAGCTAAAGTTGCAAACAGCTTTGCTCATTTGCGGTCCTAGTTGTATGGGTTAATTTGAGGAAGTTGATAGTCACAGGCTTCAACCCTAGTGGTTCCTTGTGAAGAAGTTTTAATAAAAGGTTGGTTGTTTTAGGTTCCCCACCACAAACTAGGTGCAATACTTTGTCCTAATAAACTCCCGTAACTCTTGAGTGACGTCGTGTAATGAAAAAATCTAAGGACACTGATATGTCCAGACACATTTAAAAACAGATGTGTCTTAAGTCGTTAAATACACGTGGGGAGCTGTTGAATGCACGTAGGATCACGTGCATTCAACGGCTCGTGACACATCTGTATTCGGATGTATCCAAACACATCTGTATCCCTCGCATTACTCGTCTTGTAAAACAGCAAATATATACAATAACTTGAACAACATGGCCATTGCGTGGCTTAATTTGGATAGTAGAATAAAATAGTAAATATGAGCATGTCAATATAAACTAATTATTCTTACTAAATTGAGCAAACCAAATATGTAAACAAAATAACTATTTTTTTTATTAATTTCTTAACTCAATTAAGAAGACTGTTTTTTAACAAAATACCAAAGGATTGTGAAAATGAAGAATTAAATTTCTATTAAATGTTGAAATTATTAAATTAACTCCAATAATACAAGAACAAGAATTAGAAGTGACAAGATGAAGACAAAAAGTACTGCAAATTAAATGACAAGGGTAAAATTGTAATTGAGAAAATAAATTTATCCCCCTCAGCAAGAGATCCATTTCAGCACCAGATAGAAGCTATATGAGGATACACGTGCCAATCACATAAGGGTATGACCGACTTGAAAAGGCTTAAACATACTTTATTCGAGCTGAGAAGGTCGAATACATATCCAGCCGATCTTAGAAATATGGTTGGCAGTCAGCCGACCTAATAAAGGTGGCCCCATGTCTTGCCGACCTACGAAGGGTGCTTCAAGATACCATTGACCCGAGAACAGCGATAAGCAACTATTGCTCCGAGATAAGATAGAATCCCGAATAAGTCGGGATACAGTTCTAATAGATATGGATGAGAAATCCACGGCCAATTTCATTAATATGAGAAGTATTAATTAAATGAAACTCTAATGACAGAAGATAACTACTTGATAGAGAGTTATCTCATTAGTGGCCAATTAGAAGACAGTTCACTTCAATCAGAATCCTAAGAGAATTAGGATTAAAGATAAGTCTATAAATAAAGCTCCAGATCAACAAAAAAGGTACATCCTAATTAGTGCATAAGTTCGCTTGCTAATAGAGCATATTAGCTTGAGTTATTGATCATCCTGTGATCTTCTGCCTGACTTAATCATCGAAGTGTCTTCCTGCCACA
>JABCMJ010019449.1:0-21128 GCA_014822125.1 Arbutus unedo | reverse complement strand
CCTCGGTACGTGATTAAGGTGCAATAGGATTACAGTAGAAGATCTCAAGGTAAGTCGAGCGAGATCAATCTAGCCATGTTCAAAGTTCGATCAGGATCAAATTGTTGAAGACAGTCGAGATCAAATCAGACAGATCTCGAAGGTATGAACCCTAGTTCCGCCTAGTAGGGTTTTATAATTTTTTTTCTATAAACTGTACACGTTCGTCACTGGGTCTTGGGAATAGGTCCCTAACAGTATGAACGTAGCAAATTCTTCCATCATCGCTAGCAGGAAATCCCACAGTAGTCTTGGGTTTTATAGGTTTATACCAAGACTAAGATGTTCCTGTAGGCCTAGACTTCTGTCCTATATTTGGCCTGTCTCTTCATGACTCGACCTCACACCTAGAATCTTCCTTGAAGGATCCTAGTTGGGATTGAATTATGCCTCGATGACCTTGAGTATCATTGGTTTGAGTTCTCAAAAATGACTTGCTAGAAGCAATTTGTCTCATGGCCAGTACCCATTCTCCCATATGTCTCAACAAGACTCGATGAGATGTGAAAATCTCTTTTAACAAGTTTAAAAATTAGTGATTAAACTGTAGAGATCCAACGTCCATTGGCTCGCTCAGCACAACATCACTTACCAATGTGGTTCGACCAACAATACTAGTTTGACCAACTTGAATATTATGACCTCCCAGTTCGTATTGAACTCTTGTAAGATAGCCATGGCCCACTATTTGGGTTTGGCCAGTATATTCATTTTGATCATCGTGTTGATCTCTTTTGAAATGATCATTGGAGGCATCATCTACTGGACTTACCTCTCTAATACCTTCCACGTCAACATCAGAGGGAGGGATGGTGCCTTGGTTTTTAGTTTTCACCATACTCAACAATTATGTCCTATTTTTTGTGCGAGCGTGCCGGAAAAGATTTGTAATTATCCCTTTTAGAAAAACTTTAATGTGGCATTTGAAACTAACAACTACCAGACGTTTGTGTTATCTGTTCTTTTACCTCAATTATGAGGATTTTCTTAATTGTTGACATGCATAGGCATAAAATTAGAAACATAAGATAAACAGTCATAAGGAAAGTGAAACAAAATGACTTTGAATTGTAAATCTGATAACAAACTTACATTCGAATGTTACAAGATGATCCAGTTTGCTTCGAACTAACTTTAACTTGCTACTCCTACTGTTACAGGCTATGAATAAAGCTATGTAGGACTATGGCTATGAATACTGCTACGCCTATGCTAAGTACTAGAAGTGTTGTAGGGGTGTCTGATTCCTTTTCTCTCTGACTATTGCTTCTATTTATAACCATCCCAAGTACATGTCGCCTTATTCACTTTCGGATTTTCTATTAGAATTTAAAGACGTTAACTCTCCTTTGATGTAGGGCTAGACCACGACTGTTGTACTTAGCCATTTCCTCCATGTTTTCCTTGTCTTTTCACATCCACGAATTGCGTCTCTTCATGTTCATTCTCTCCATATGTGGGGAATGCATGACAATTGGATGACCGCTCATGCATGTGAAATGTTGTCTCTTTGAATTCCTTACACCTGGGGTTCCTCAGTAGTTAATTAGTTACCTTAGAAGTCTGAACGACATCGTTTTGGTATCTCACACCTTTTAATCATGTGTGCGCACCTTCATTACATAGTGTCACATGTCCTATTCTTATTGGCAGACAAGTTCGGGAGTTACTAGTACCAAACTAGTTTTTCCCAAATTAAAGACATTTCAGACTCTCAAATCCTTCTTGGACAATATTTGTAACATTTTACGCTATGTCCCTGTCAATTTTTAGAACATTTAGAGTTGATTAAATACCATAATCATATTATATTTTAAGCTAAAATTTAAAGGCTGCTCACTTGTTGGCATGATCTTGGACCCAAATAACCCACTTCTCGAAATTGTTATTTAGGAGACTTACTTATTGATTATTGAAACATAGAATGTGTGGGACTTACATGTAACTTGCACACCATGAATGATGCATGGAACTTAGTGTTAGATGATGATTTCCATTAGATAAAAGTTCATAAATTTGGTAAACAAATGAATAAATGGAGATGATTTGGAAATAAAAAGTAGGGCTTTAGAAAGTTGGGATAGGATGCCTTGAGATGTGCTATCACTTCAGCCGAACTATGGCTTAAGTCGAGTGATGTCTTGAATTGTGTTGGGTTTTCTCTTCATTAAGTCTTGGATCCATAGTAGTCGGAGTATAGTAGTCATTTGGTGTTCGGACACAGCGAATAGGAACATAGCAATCAGAAACATAGCAAATGGTATCTTAGTGGTTGGGAACATAATGATCATGATCACAGTGTATGAGAGCATTTGGAGAAAAACGTTGAGAAAATGATTGAATGATCATCGTGAGTCGTTATTAATTACTTCATGTCTTTTACTTTTGCACTTTCATATTTTCAGCTTTCGTGTGTTTGTGTGTGTATTATTTACACTTTTTATCAATCAAATTAGTAACTGTTAAGATTTTTGTACTGAGGTTTATCACTCATGGTGCTATTATGCCCTTGGCATTTTACGCCAGGTGTTAGAGACAAAATAGAAGACCTAACTTATTCAACCAATACCAACACTATCAACGGAGACCTTGTCGAACTATGGCTCACTTAACCATAGATAGATGTGCAAAATTGTAGTACTTTTGTTAATGTATTTTGAGAGTGTAACTTTATTTGTAGAAATTTTCTTCAAACTTCCAATTTGATGGAAATATTAATTTCTGCACTATTTTTAATGACATAATATCTATATGAGTGTTAGAAAAATATTTTATTAATATTTTCAGAGGGTAAAGGCTTCTTTGGAGAAGGTCTAGAATCATGCTACCAATATTGAGGTCAACCCAAGAAGAACATAAAGATTGTTGAGTCAAGGATTGAAATGGCTCAAAAGGAGGCGAATGATGCTAGGGATTGGGCCGTATAGGCCAAGTCATCGGCGAGGTATATTGTGTGGTGACTTATTGGGTAATTAGAGCTTCGGGATCTGGGGTGGCGGTTATGGAAGCCACTCATCAGCTTTAGTCGCTGGAGAGCTCTCCACATCTGTAGGAGAGCTATTTGAACCCCATTTGGACGAGCTGGGATATTGATCATTTCATCCTTTGTTGCTTTGCAGGTTTTAGGCTAGGGTATTATCAGGGAAAGGTAGCTAGTTTGAAGTAGATCACTGAGCAGGCTGAGAAAAGATACCAGGATGTGTATGACGCCGCAAAAGGCAAGTATGTCGAAGCAACTATGGGCTTTGAGAATCAAGGCAAGGCTCTTCACGATTGATGTGATGCACTTGTTAAGATTGGCCTTCTTGTTGCCTCCCAATTTTTGGCAAAACCTATGGCCTCATTAGGCCAATGCCTCTTATGTTCCCTTTGAAGATAAAGAAGAAGTATAGAAAAGAAGAAGGAGAAATGAAGTAAATAAAAATTGTAATGTCTATTTTTCGGGTTCGTGCCCTTTTTGCTACAACTGCACGTTCGGTGTATAATGAGAATTTTCTTTGTATATGTTTCTTTGTCAACTCAATTTGTAATAAAAACCTAAAGTGTTCCCCGACACATGGTGTTAAGGCTCATACTAGGTGCGGAGCGTGGACACTGGCATCATGTGTTGACAACTTGTAGTTCTTTTGAAAACAATCATTGTTTCCTGAGCACATGGTTTTGAGTCTTCTACTCGTCATAGGGTATGGAGACTCGGCATCATGTGCCAATAGTCTTTGCTTCAGTTGAAAATAAAGTTTGTCCCCTGGCACATGGTGCCAAGGCTTCTCCTCATTGCAAGGCATAAAGACTAGGCATCATGTGACAACATGATTTGCTTTGATTGAAAACAAAGCCTGTTCCACTGGCACAAGATGCCGGGGCTTTTACTCATCATTTGGTATGGAGGCTGAGTATTATGTGCAAACATTCTTTGCTTCGGTGAAAACAAAGTTTGTTCTCTTGGCACATTGTGCCCAGGCTTCTGCTCATCGCAGGGCATGAAGATTGAGCATCATGTGCCAAAATCCTCTACTTTGGTGAAAAATAAGCTTGTTTCCCTGGCACATGGTGTCGAGGCTTCTGCTTGTCATAGGGTATGAGACTAGTCATCATGTGCTAACATTTTCGGATTGAGCAAGGTGTCGAGGTTTTTGCTTGTCGTACATTGGCTCGCATAACTTGTCATAGAGCTGAAGACTTGTTCCCTTAGCACGTGGTGCCGAGGTGCACAGTGCGCTTGCTCTTGTCCCATGTCACATGGCCAAAGACTTTGTTCCCCTAACACGTTGTGATGAGGCACGAGCTACTGAGGTGCGTAGTACATTGGCTCCAATCACTTGTCATAGGGCTAAAGACATGTTCCCCTAGCACGTTGTGCCAAAGCACGTGGTGCCAAGGTGCACAGTGTGCTGGCTCCTGTCACGTATCACAAGGCCAAAGACTTGTTCCCTTAACACGTGGTGCCAAGATCCACAGTGCGCTGTGTTAGGCATATTGATGCCATGTTCCTGAAGAGTAAGCTTTTGCGCAAAATACACATTCCTTTTTTTTCAAATTTGGCCCTTATGTTGCATGCCAACGTTTAGTAAGTAATAAGTACTTGTATGCTAAGAAATCATGTTGGAAGGTAAAATAAAGGTTATGTCGAAGTGATGACATGGGGTACGTGTCAGGGTTTTATACTAAAAACCATGACATTATATAATAGATTAATAGTTGTTTGAATTATTTATTAAACAGTATAGTAGGTAATTTGCTGGGTGGAGTTTAGCTTACACATAGAGGATCAACTTATCGGTTCTTGTAGAATATAAATCTTTGGTTCATAATCTTTGGTAAAATTGGACACACCACCAGTAGGACTGTAATACAGTGTTTCAGTAGGTCCGTCTTAACTACGAAAAATAGTATAGTTTTAATTCATTGTATTGGTACAATTTGTGTGTATTGAATATGACCACTTTAAGGTAATTGTATTTATACTGACAATATAATACAATTCGCATCTCATGGTTATTATGAATGCTTGTACTCTTAATCAAAACATAATTAATGGATGTATGCATTTAATGTTGTTGACTTTGATTCATTATAGAGTGAGGCCTTATGGGCCAATAGTCTCGATGAGTTGGGTCACAATATTAAATGTATGATAACTATTAATTATTAATAGAATTCACGTCCCTTTATAGGGATTGATGATATCCTCTTGAGGAAGCTTATAAGTTTTGATTACGTTAAACCCTCGAGGTGGATATTAGTATCCGACATAACGAATAAATTAAATGAAAAGTCTTAAATTTTTTATAAATGTTGATTAAATAAATTGTCATTAATTTATTTTAATCAACGAGTATTTGTAGTATTAACGTGGGGAGATAAATAAGTATTTAATAATATAGAGCTCGAAATATGATTTTGAGATATAAGAAGGGAATACAATTATAATTTTGTAGTGGTATAAATTATAATTTATATAATTCAGAATTAATCCGAGTTGGATTAGGATTTTAAATTATATAGGAAGCCTAAACCATACTTCTCATTGGGGTCTCTATCGTTACCTATATATACACCACTTTGCCTTATAGGTCAAATATACCTTAATACTCGAAATATTGTGATAGGTTCTGTGAAGGCTAGGAGATCACGTTTTTTAGCCCACACCCAGTTTGTGATCAAGATGCAATAGAATTACGGTAGAAAATTGCGAGGTCAGTCGACCAAGATCATTCTAGCCGTCGTCATACTTCTGTCGGACCGAACTGTCAAGGTTGTTGAGATCAAACTGGAGAGATTTCGAAAGTATGAACACTAGTTCTGCATTGTAGGGTTTCATTTTTTTGTTGTATAATCTGTGCGCGTTCATCACTGGGTCTCGAAAATTGACCCCTAATAGTACGTCTATTGGTCATTGACGTATGCTATTTAGGTGTGGTGTATGCCTATATGGATTTGGTGTACACTTTCTTGTACTTCAAGACAATTATGTTTTGAAGCAGTTTAAATTTTGTTCAGTTTAAACACATTGTGTATTTACTATTTTGTACACATGTTAATGGTTTAGTGTTGCAAGCATGCTTAATCGCTTAATGTTTTATTCCCCTTTGCATGTCCCCTTTCCCTAGTTGTAGCATTAATGTAAAATAATTTTGAAATTCCATAAATAGAGGCTACCGATTAGGCGAGATGGTATTCCTAACATCGTCCTATCTCATAACTTACCTCTTGAGTCGAGTAATCTCTGATTATGATGGACTCGTAGTCTTTGCTTGTATGTACTCGTTTGGTTGCTTGGGATAGTCTCAAACCTGTGTGATGACTTCATAATGCGCTAATACTTTGAGTGGCTGGTTGATGACCGGTGGCATTTTATTTTCGCGATGGTGGAGCCCACAATGAACATGTTCTTTCCTTTCCAACTCCACCCCTTGAAGGGCCTTATCTCTCTCACCATGTACTTTTCCTCACACTTTTCTCAACCATCCTTTATTGCCAGCGAGCAGCTAGAAAACAAGCCAATGACTTGTATAGAGCATAGACTAAGAACAAAAAAAGACAGAAATGATCAAGAAGAACAAAAACAAAAGCCAATGAGCGACAAACATGGTGTCCACAAGAGATCTACATGGCACATAGTAGGAGCTGTTGGTTCACTCAAGTTGTTGTCTAGAAGAGATCCCACAGTGTCCTTGTCAAATGATGAACCAAACTCTGGCATACAATCTAGAGCAACAACATTGCCTTTGGAAATAGATTTCTCTTCCACTTTCTTCTCTTCTTTCCATCCTTCTCCTTAGCATCCAAATGGTATGCAACCAGAGCAGTGGTGACTACTTTTGAAACATCCTTAGATGGCACACTTTCATGGAAGAGGGCTCAGATATGACCACTTTTTTTGCTGCCACCCCTAAGTCGATGAAACTAGATGGATCAACATCTTTCTTGGAGAGACGACGCTTTTTCCTGGCCAGCTTGTCCCCAGTAGTGTCACATTTAGCTCAGAGCTTAGCAATTCTCTCTTTATTTACCATCAACTCATCCTCCACGGTCTTCCCTTGCAAGACAATGGAAGAGGCATCAATAAGTATTGGGAGAAGGCCAAGAAGAAATGAACCCAAGTAGCTCCAACGGAGTCCTCTCATGTTGGAATCTCCCAACCAAACCCAAAAACAAAGAAAATTTTATATCTTTCCTTTACTTGGTGGGTATAATGATACGCATGTCTGGACAGTTTGACCCTCTCGTTTGAGTAGACAGGCCATAGAACCATACACCCAACAAGAGTCCTCCACGAGTTTGGGCAAGTTGTCGGGGATAGAGGTTCAAAAACCCTAAGATTTCCCTAATAGATTGATGGAATAGTAACCTGAGCCCACCATCAAAAGAAGCCTTGTACAAAGCACACCTCCCCAAGGCGAGGCAAACAGATTCCCTCGTCAAGACTGGGTACCATAAGAACGACTCCGTGGGAAATCTGGTACACGGTCCCCAATAGTTGAAGGTTGCCTCATAGCCCTTCTCTTCCACCAACATATATGGGCATTGGAGATTGTGGAATGGAGGAGGAAGAAGCACATGCCCAAAGGAAATTCTAGAGCAATGCACAAGCTATGACCTCTCAACCTCCTCCAGTTCAAACCTTGGCAATGGTACACTTTGAGTTGACATCAACGATTTCATTTTTTGGAAATAACTGATGGTTGGTTCAATGAAATAACACAAATGACCAAAAAAATTGACTTTTTACAAATGGACAAATGACAAATTTTCCAAACCTAGGGGGCAATGATAGTGAGTAGCAACGTAGTAAAGACGCAAGAAGAAAAATCCACAGTTCTCACCTAGTCCTACATGGTTTAAATCTAAGTGCACCTTGGGGTCTAGAGTGCCCAAATAATAAAAGTAAAGGTCAAAGGAAGGAAAGGAAGATGTACGTAAACCAATCGTCTAGAAACACAAAGATAGAATGTTGTTATGTTAGAAATCAGCCTTAAATTGCCAAGGTTGAAGCTGGAGGAAATGGGGAGTAAAGGTAAAGGAGGAAGGGGAATGGTCATGCCTATTTCTCTGACCCTTCATATCCCGCCCTTCCATTCTTAGCACGTCCAAATGCCAGATGTGTGCCACATGTCCAAAGACAAGACTTCTGGAATTTGCATTTAATGCATATGGTTATCAAAAGGACAACCACTGGTTCAAGATTTAAAATGCAATAGTTGTCTAGACTCCCTCATGCTCGTCTGCACAAACAAGGGAGTAGTTGATGGGCATAAATCATCAACTTAGCAGGGCAAACCATGCCATAGTCTGGTCTGCCTAGCCATAAGGTGGTGTATATGATCGTGGGTGGTCTGTTTGGCTCTCTCATCTGTTCAACCAAAGTTCTCACAGAGCAATATATCGAAAGGCCGACAGACTATCCCCATCAACTTCAACAGATTATGGAAACATGCCTCATCCATCTAGTAGAGTTCTAGAGGCATGATAAGACTAAGACAAACCCATCGGGAGGTAGCACACTTATGATAACAGCGTGCTTTCTAGAGGCCATGCGCCTACACCAGGTGCCAACCTTATACTTATCTTAAATACAAATGATGAGAGTCCAAGGGAACAAGACTTCTTAGGCCTTATCCTTACCCGTGAGAAGGATAACACAAGACTCCGAAGGTGATCCATCATCGAGATGTATATTGTCATGACCCATCCCAATATAGGGAGGATCAATGACCGGTCAGTGAGTCAAACTCATTAGGCCTCTCATAAATCGAGTTTAGAGATTTTCACTTGTCAATCGTTTATAAACCTTCAAGGTTCTTAGAGCTGCGGAAGCATGTAACATAAATAAATAAATAACCCCGAGGACGTGCCATGTACAAACATCGTTCAACTCATAAAAGGATAGAAGATACAGCTTGTCTCCACCCCCGACATGGCCTATCTCATATGTAACAAAGGTACTTACAACCTTACAAAGAACAACATGGCTCCTTTAAAACGACAAGCCAAATAGCCTTTGTCAATATCCTGTAGGCTCTATTGCCTCCTGCCTCATTACCTGACATGTTGCATAACAACATTCATTAGCATAAAATTAGTGTGACTTCAAATATGAAGACTTATAAGTTTTCCATGTTTAAATCATATAACAAGTGATAAAACACTTCATTATGCAAAGCATTGGCTCATTTAAACATCATGCTTTCAAAAACTCACATTTTCGGTCCAAAGGTCGTGGCCTAGGACAAATGCCAACACATCTCAATTTTCATGACATGGGACCTTTCACCTTTTAAAAGTCATATACATGCTAATAAAGCATTTAATGAATAATGGATCTTTTCCATTTTCAAACAATATGTGCTTAGTCATAGTATTTCTATTCATTACAACGGTTTGTCAATACACGTGGGAGCAATCCCCCAAATATTTATTAGTTGATATGATGTCATCCATCTCCACATTGGTTATGGTCGCCTCCTTTATTTCTTCATCTCACTATATTCGAATCCCTAGCGGTCGGGGATTGTTTGGACAACATGCCCAAGGCATGATCATGTCACATTAACAAGTTTATGACTAGCACATGGCTCGCGAAGTAACTCAAATATTACTCGATCGACGTGTTTAGGCATGGCTTTTCACACAAAAGATGCTATCAACAAGCATTTATAACTTTAGAATCAACTCATGCTTCAACAAGACATTACAAATATGCATGTAAAAAATTTATATTTGAACTCACCTCCTTTGTTTAGTTTATGTCACGATCGATTATTGCATCACAATTCTCCTTCTCAAATTCTACATTCCAATAAAATGTCTCATCAAATTACCAAAGTCTGGGCTTCGAGGTTGAACTTAAACCTTACACAATGTTCTCTTTAAAATCCAAAGATTGGCCTTCTTGATTCGCGAGAGGCTTGGGATTCATCCCCGATCATGTCCTAAATAGGGCCTCATGTCCATAACATTATTCTAAAGAGAAGTCTACGTTTCTCATGTTATAACCAAGTAGAATACCCAAAATTAACTTTCGGGCAAAATACTAGTTCAACAGGATGAAAGCATAGTTCAGTTCAACAGGATGAAGACATAGTTCATCCAGTTGATTTATATGAGTCATCCATTTGGGATGACTCTTTGTAACATGCAATGGTATCTCATCTGGTGGACCCAAAATGGGTTCATTGGATTGAGATTAATCTATATGATAAACATCAAGGTAGTTCATCTGGTTGGCAACGTATGATCCAACTGGTTGAACATGACTTGCGAGTAAAACTACTGCAACTGATTCAATAAAACCCAAAAATTTCCTTACGAAACACTGAAATTAACCTCTCATCAACTTAATACTAAGAGATTAAAGCCCAAAAGAAGTAGAAACAATAACCAATCTCTTACCTTCACACTTAGAAACAAAAATCAACACTTGAATTGAAGAACACTTGAACAAGGTGGTCTCTTTTCCCTCTTCTCTCTCCCAATTGGTTCTGATATCTAGTGAATAAAATCTAACGTGGGAATGAAATGAGAGGAGGTTCTCAGTGTTGTCTAATTCTGGGAAGGGGCAAGCATGGTGGAAGGGAAGCTCCTTGGTGTTGATAGAAACTCACCCGATGACTAATGCACCAAGCTCCTCCCTCAATCTAACATGTATCTATATTAGATATACGCCTCAATTGAAAAATTATTGGGTGCTTCACAATTGCTTAGTCCAAGTTTACAATCGCTCCCTTAAAACGCGCCTTACTTCTTTATCATCTGATCACACTTCGAGAATCTTAACACGTGCTCAAACAAATACAGGAACCATTTTTCAATTCCTAATTAAATTTCAAATTAACCTCGGATAAACCAAATTAGTTACTATTATGCCCTTAGTTGCCCAATTTCGGGTCGGGGTCTTATATATATAGATGAACCTTCATCCACCGTTAGAGGTATGATGCTCTTGTAACCTAAAAACTTGACTACTTGCTTCTCGAATCTCTAGATTTCTAACTTAGGCATCGAAGACGTGTTGGCTGAAAGCACACCAATGACATAGTGGTTTGCCTACAAGTTAATGATCCTAGGAGGCACCATCAAGCGGTGTATCATTACACAAGTTCTTGGTAAGCAATTTTTTTCTAACCAAGCAGCTAATAGCAAAGCCCGTAATAAATAAGAAAAATGTGGTTAAAATGATAAGTTCTAACCGACTAGACTAGATATGAGTAACCTTTTTTTTTTCTTGTACCATAGGCTTTTCCGAAATAGTAACATAATAGTTATATTATTAAAACAACACTAGCAAAATATAACAACACAAAAATCAAAAACCTAATAAACTCACATAAGTTTTCTATCTATCCATGCGAGGTGTGCGTGGAGTGTGCTATTCTACTTCCCTTGTGATGTGTACTAGAGATTAGACAAAAACAAATTCTATTTTTTACTTTTTCTTTATTTTCCTCTTCTTATACTTTATTTGCTTTTGTTATATATGCCCCATGTAAATTTAAATATGCGCTTAACCCCTAGTAATTTTAGGGACTTTCGGCTAAAAATCCAAAGAGAGAGATTTATAATAGAATCAGTTCATCTAATAATAAACTAAAACCGAAAGTTCTTTTGACACACGGTTCAAAAAATGCACTTGCACTAAACATACCAATTTAGTTTCAAAGGCAAAAATAAAGAGATAAAGTTCAATTGATAACTTTATCATGTGTTGAAAGTAAACCAATAGATAACTTTATTATGTCTAACAGATAAAGTTTTAATATATAAACCAACACATGACATTGTCAAATAATATTATCTCATAATTTTCTCTATGACCTTTGTAAATAAGATGATCTCATAATGTTATCAAACAATGTTGCAACAGATAACATTATCAGATAGTGTAAACTACATACTACAATAAAAATGTAATAGATAATATTATTTGTTCTAATTATTTTATTTTTGTTAAAGACATAAAGATTGCAAACAGATAAATATATTTGTTAGAAAAAAACACAAATAATATTTTAAACCAATAGATAATATTATTTGTTCTAATTATTTTATTTCTATTATAAACACGAAGATTGCAAAACTTGATAATATAACAGAGAAAGAAAAATAAAAAGAAAAAAGAAAAGGCACATTAATAGAGAGAGAGAGAGAGAGAGAGAGAGATTGACAAGGAGACAAAGATGGAAAAAATAACAAAAGTAATGAAATATCAAGCAATTGAACAGAAACATAAAACAACTAAAGGTTAAACAATAAGGGTAATTTTGTTTATTAAATAATCTAAATTATTAATACTTTTAAAATAAATAACCTAACCTACTAATACAATACTTTTAAAACAAAGTATCCTAACTCAAAAATTAAATTAGGATCAATTCACCCACATTTATACTTTTCACTAATTTTCGTTAATTTTAAGCTTATTTACCTGAAAAAATGATTGGTGATAATCTTCTTCATACGGGTTCAATTTATTAAGTTTACTGAGAAGGAAAAAATAAATTTGTCGAAAATCATTAGCCACTTGATGAGATAACAATATAATATAACAAAATATAAAGAATAAATTATAAAATAAAAATCTATCTCAACTATATGACTACCAGTTTTAGATTAACTTAATTTAACAGCTAAATAATTTTTAAAACATAACGACCATATATAGTAAATTGGCACAACCTACCCAACCTCGTTTTATTAATGCAACGAATGTAATAGAAGGATGCAAACCCATTCACGTGAAGAAACATTTACCTAAACAAAACCCCAAGGAGTTACTCGATTGGAGATTGAGACGAACCGTAAATCCGGACATCTCGAGATCTAAACTCGGCGACAACACTTGGAGCCATTAGAAATTTACTCGGTCGTTTTCACCCAGGGTTCCAAGAACTAGTTGGTTATTAGGTGGAGACTCCTCCAATCATTACCCCAGTTTAGTTTTCAAGCCGATCGGATACCTCGGTTATAAAAAATAAAAAAAAACATGTACCTAAACAAAAAGCAACTAAAGCACCCAGGGGAAAAGTAAAGTTGGTTCCAAAGCAAATTCAAAAAGTAAAAGGTGAAATATTAATTACAGCAACCATGATCCACCCAACAACAACACATTCATCCCCAATGTATCAAAAGAAAAAGAAAGACTGCACTACAATGGGGAATCAAAAAGAAAGAAGCTAGAAAGACGAAGAGAAGAAGGAAACATGAATTAGTTTACTAAAAAAGCTCAAACAACAACTGAATTTAACATGCCAAAGATGTTTATAATGAAATGAGGGGTGATGCTTTCTCAGTAAAATGAACATCAATCTGCTTCCTCTGGATCTTGCAGGCTATAATGACACAGCTCCTCAATCCGATTGGTCACTGCACACATTGAAGGCCGCTTGTCTGGGTACTGAGCTGCACAATCTATTGCAAGTTGCAAAAGTTGAACCATCTCCTCATCAACTTTCTTGTACCTGAGGAGCTCAGTATCGAAAACCTCAGAAGTCCACTCCTCCTTCACTATGGATTGTACCCATCTAGGAAGGTCCACACCTTCCTCGTTCACAACGGCATGAGTAGGGGCTTTCCCTGTAAGAAGCTCCAAAAGCAGTACCCCAAAGCTATACACATCCGCTTTTTGGGACACTTTACGAGCATCTGTTACTTCAGGTGCGCAATATCCAGCAACTCTGTTTGGAGTGGACGACGGTCCAATGAGGTGAGCGAGCCCAAAATCTGAGACACGTGCCTTGTAAGATTTGGTGAGTAGGATGTTGGATGGCTTAATATTTCCATGTGAGACATTGGGACCTTGAGAGTGCAGGTATTCGATGCCTCGTGCAGCTCCAAGGGCAATGCCACACCTGATTTCCCAATTCAGTGGAGTCCTGCCACCACCTTTGTTTCCTGTGATAGCAAAGACAAGAGAACGGATGGAAGCACAGTGAATGAAAATGAAGGAAAAACACGGGTGGTTTCGTTTTGTTTTATACCCTCAATTCAATTAGCTAGTGGAGTTGAAATGGTTTATTCGTCTGTAAGAAGTATAAAGAAATCTTGACATGAAATTCGACAGATACAATTAATGTAACAGCAAAACAGCAATTCCACCCAACTGCGTCTCCTCCCAACATTTGCACGAGTTATGTAACCAACGTACTGGCCATATTACCACTAGATTGACTACAACGATCCTTCCAAATTGCAAGGATAGTAAGGACACAGTCAATTTTTGGCAGCTTGACAAAAGAATGCAAACATGATTGACTAAATTACTCTTCTTATACCCATATTTTTTAATAGCAAGAAAATAATATTGACTAGATGGAAATTCCTAGCCTATGGGCTATGTCATGGAAGGGAAAAATTCAGAGTTATGGATTTCTGGTCTGTACGAGAGGAACTGCAGAATCACAAAATAATAGGAGCTAGATGAAATATAAAGAATTACAAGAAAATACAACACTCCCTGATTGAACTAATGCATCTTTCTCTAAGAGGAGTTGAGCACAGATGTGAAAACCCAAATTTTCACATTCATTCAGAGGACAATCCGTAGCAAACATCACAATAATTCAGAACCAAAAAGTATAGCAGAAGAGAGAAAAAGCTTTACCATGCAAAAGAGCAGATAAGCTTCCCCTGGGCAAGTAATCATAGACCAAAAGCTTTTCTTCTCTGCTGTAATAGTAAGCTCTGATAGGAACCAAGTTTTGGTGGTCCATACTTCCCACACTCTCAATCTTCTCTCTAAACTCTCTCTCCAAAATAATAACATCCTTCAGCCTCTTCACAGCTACCACCGTCCCCATCTCCAACACCGCCTTGTACGTTGTGCCAAACGTCCCCTTTCCCAACACCTCCGCCGATGCCCTCAACAAATCCTCCAATTCGAAAACCCTCGCTGCCGAATTTCCAAAGAAAATCAACTTCTTCGCCACGCCACTGTCACCCATCACTCCCATGCCGTTTCCCGTCATTCCATCTACCGCACCGGCCGCCATCAAATACCCATTTTCGACTTCCACTACTGGCTTTTCGCCCGGAATATCAGTTTCTTCATGCTTAATAATCGCAATGTCGACCGAGCTTCTCTTCTTACGAATCTTCTGGCGGCACCAGAAGCATAAAACCGAGAAAATTAAGACAAAACCAAGTACAGATCCAATAACAATACCTGCAATCGCACCACTAGACAATCCCCTTTTCTTCTTGTTTCCGTCGTTGTTGCTTTCAGTTGCAGTGGTGGCCGGAGAAGTCGCGTTTCCACTGCTGGAACAAGAATCAAGTGGGATTCCGCAGAGTAAATTTCCGGCAAATGCAGTCGCCGGCATTGACTGGAGGCTCCTCGGGATTGAGCCATTCAATCGATTAAACGATACGTTGAACTGCACTAGATTTGGAAGATTAAGACTCGGAATAGACCCCTTGAGTTGGTTGTTTTCGAGGAAGAGTGTTCTCAACCGGTTCAAATTGTTAAACCCAATAGGAATCTCACCGGAGAAGTTATTTCCGGCGAGATTTAAGCGAACAAGGCGGCGAAGACTGACCAAAATATCCACCAAGTCCCCAGAGAAGTGGTTACCCTGGAGATAGAGGTTGCGGAGCTCGGTGCAGGAGACGAGATCGGAAGGGAGGGGGCCGCCGACGGAGTTGAAGCGTAGGCTGAGAGTGCGGAGGTGGGTGAGGTTGCCAACAGTACCGGCGGGCACTTGGCCGGAGAGTGAGAAGCCAGGGAGTCGTAGGGCGGTGACGCTGTTGTTGTCGCACTGGACGCCCGCCCACTGGCATGGGCTCTGCTGGGTTGCGTTCCAAAGGAGAGTGCGGCCGCCAACGGAGGATCGGAGAGCCAAGAGCGCCGCCCTGTCCGCCGTCAGATTTGAGTTTACGGCTGCTAGAGAGAGAAGAACGTGGATTAAGAAGAGCATTGTTTGGGCAGACCGAGAATCAGAACGGGACCTCATTGTTGTTTTGGGGATTTTTGGCACCTCCTTTCTGCGATATAAAGCTCAATGAAATGATTTTAACTTAAAAGAGTTCACGGGTTCTTGGTGTTTGCGAGTTGCTCTACTGGATTTCCTATCTCCATTGCTTCTGTGCTCATGGGTTGAGAGAGAGCGAGAGAGTGTGTGAGAGAGAGAGTGAGTGAGAGTGTGTCAATGAATACCCTCGGAGAGTGTCGAGGAATACGATGCTCCTTGGCTGATGAGCCTAACAAAAGTTTGCAAAAGTCTGAAAATATAAATTATTTTTTTTATCTAAATACAAATATGTCCGAGCTAATTTTTGGAAAGAGTTTCTATTTTAATTCAGTAAGAAAATGATTTTAATAATTATTTATTAGAACATCTATACTTAAAATTTTAATTTTGAGAACTATAAGAACTTCCAAAATAATTTCAAATAAAATAATTCATTCTCGTATTTATATCATGTACGCCTATATGTGTGTATATATATATTTCTGTACATTCATATGACATTATATATCTCATACTTGTATGAATATATGAGTATACATATGCATGCACCATTCTTACATACTTATACATAAAAATTGTATATACGTATTACACACACTATATATGTACTTCATAAGTATACACAGTGTACACATATATATGCATACATACATTTTATACATTTCATTATACACGTGACATGTACATCATACCCATTATGCACTTCACCTGCACCACAACATCCTTTAACTTCTGCTTGGTGTCACCACCACACTGGATCACCCCATCCATAATCAGTTAGGCCTCACATGGTTTCGACCTAAAACCATACCAGAGACAACCCATGTTCCATGGTAACACTGCATGAAATAATTTTTCCATTTAATCATCACCCGCATACCCCTTGTTGATGCACCCCTTCCACCCTCTATGCCCTCATCTCCAATGGTGGCTTCTCTCCTTTCACACTATACCTTCCCTACTTGCTCATTCAACCCTTTGACCAATGATAGCCCCTCTTCCTACTACTGCCATGGCCTCCCCTATGTCCCTTCAGTAGTGAGGCAATTCTTCAAAAGATCGGAGAATGCACGAGAGTCTTTATGTACTTTGTTAATGAGGTTCAAATTACAGAACTTATCATTATCCTCGATTTGAATTGTATCATTAAACATAGCGTTCATCTGAGTCATTTGGGAACAAAAGTTTTGCGTGTTTTGCTCAATAGTTTTGGATTGCACATGTATGATCATCAACGTGTCATCTAAACTCGACTTATGAGCCGGTTTGTACACCTCATAAACCACAAAAGGCCCTTGAGGAACGTATTGCTACCAATTATTAGGCGGGTACCATAGTGGGTGCCGCTTTTCAGAATAGGAATCATGAGTTAGAAATTATATGGGTATAAATAGTTCCTCATGGTCTACGGAGGTAGAGCATTATTGGCCCCCACTAGGGTAGCTATCGCATTATTGGGGAGGTTTTCAGTTCGAATTAGACGATTGATGTGGCCTAGAGTGTAAACATTTGCGTATAAAAAATCCTCTCCCTAACAAAGATAGATAACAAGAAAAGAAAAGAAAAAATAATAAACAACTAAAAATTCACGTACCTTGCCTTAATTGTTCCCCCGCAATGACGCCAAAAATATGATCAACCAGCAAAAGTGTTGTTGATGTGCCGATCAAATCAGTATTTAATATTGAAACTGATCTTTGCCTTAAGAATATAAAAAACCAATAAAGCGGCAAGACAGAGTATCGATCTATGAGAAACAATAAGGAAGGAGATTACGAAAACTTGTAGTTGTACATTTTACACGCTAACCTTAAATTTGAAGAGATTTTATGTTTAAAATTGCAAAAAACTCAAGAATTGATTAAATAAATAAAGTAGGCTAGATCTTCAGAATTCAGTCAACCTAGATTTTGGTAGTTAACATCTTATCTTTAATAACTCAATCAAGAATTCAGGCCAAATAATCTTGATTGAAAATTTTTTCTATGAAAATAATTTAATTCGAAAGATGTATTCGTAAATTGATTTTTATTCATGAAACATTAGGTCATATCGAAGGAAGATATCAACCGAAGTATTAGATGTACCAAATTAATGGTGATAACTAATCAAGTGCTTAACACTCCTTGTTTGGTTAAAAAATAAGAACTCGAATCAATTTAAGAATAAACGAAAAATAATTGAAAAGATATTAAAAATCTAGATCATTGGATGAACATCATCCTCGAATCTTACCTAAAAAATTTAGTCTAGCATATTATTGAAAGAAATAATTAAATTAATTAAAAATATAATGCAAGAAATTAAATAGATGTTACTTGAAAAACATTTGAACGAATCTTGAATTAAAACTACTAGGACTAAACTCTCTAATAAAAAACTAAAACAAAAACTTGAAAGAAAACTAATTAGAAAAGGCTAAATATTGAATATATCTATCTAAGCCTGCTCGATCTTTAAATGAGGAAAACCTAAGAGAAAAATAAGAAAAAAATTTCTAATTCTAAAAGAAACTTAAAATAAAATTAAAGAAAAAAATAAAAAAAAACTATGCTGAGACACGTCATCTAACTGGTCAGAATTCACCTTTGACTAGTTAGGATTAGCTACTAAAACTTTTAAGCCTTTTAGGCCTAACTTAATGTAGTGACCTGAAGGCTTGACCTGATGATTAGGTCAGGTTCCCTTTTCTTTTTGCGCGTGACTAAAAGGTTGTAGATGCGTGACCTGATTGCTGGAGCCATGTGACCTGATGGGTTAGGTCACCCCTTTTAATCTTCTAGCCTTCTCCTATTGACCATTCATCCTATGGCCTGATCTGATGATCAGGTCATGTTCATGTCATTATGGATTTTTCTTCTCTTTTGATTTTCTCCATCTTTCTTCAACTTTTCTCGAACTTTGCATCACCTTCGGCCTCGATACTCTTTCTAATTGCACTTCCATCATTCTTTAGTGTCGGGATCTTCTCCAGGTATTTGGATATCATCATTTCGTCGTTAGACATCTTATTTATCATAGAAAATCTACAATTGGACTAAAACTACCCCATATGCATTATTTAATAAAAATAATGATTAAGTACTACACGTATGCCTAATGAGGACGCATTGAGCTGTTATATAAGATGTACTACGATCTCAACATCAGTAGTAGTAGTAGAGTGTGTGTGTGTGTATCTCTTTCTCCTCCCTCTCGGCTATCTCTCTCTTCCGTATCCCTCCCAAATCTCCCTCCGGGCACCTCCCTCTCTCATCTATTAGCCATCAACCATCTCCTGCAAGCCACCCTACACCTGCAACAACTCCATCATCAATGGCTATTTTAATCTCACGCATTGATTTTTTAAAAAAACCTCCAAACCGTTGGTTTTGTCCCCTCCCTTCTCTATAAAAAGGAACCCCCCTCCTCTCTAAGAATCATCCTAGAACAACTAGAGCTGCAACAAAGAGGAAAGAAAAAGAGTAGGAGAAGTGAAAGAGGAGGAAGGAAGAGGAACCGCAACTAAAACATCTCAAAACGTCGTCGGAATTTCGAATCAAGGTAAGATTCTTATTCTACAGCCTTCGATTTAATGTTGTGAAGTATTTCGAAGTGTTACGAGGCCTCACCGGAGCTTGGCCGGAGAAGAAATGCTTGGAAGATGAACAGTAAAAAATAGTGAAAAACTGGTGGAAAAAGATTTTAAAAATAAAAAATTACACTTGCGCCCTTTGTTATTTGATTATTTGATTAGGTTAAATTAGATTTTTATAAATTACAGATTGAATCCAAATTTTGAAACTATAATTTTATTAATTGTTATATTACATTATGATCTTATTATTTTTATTAAATGATAATTTTGTCCTTATTTATGTAAAATTTTAGATTTACCCTTGACATGTTTTAATTATAAGAAAGTTCCACTATAATTTAATAAATATAATTAAGATCTTATATTTTTCCTAAATTATAACAAGACCACTTTACTTATCCGAATCACTAATTTTTTTTACCCTCTTAATATATATATTTTTTACCACGACGTTGTCCTTTTAAACTTGCTTTTAAATTATGAATTTAACCTCATATCAAACTTTATTAAATTTATAAATGCACCTTAAAAATTTAGTTATGATGTTACCTTGGTATTAAAATTATAAAATCTAGATAAACTTTATTTAAATTTATTACTCATCCTAAATTAAATTATATTCTTTTTTGTGATACACTTACATAATAAAATATTGGTTGATAAATACTAAACTTCGTAGGAATGTTAAACAATCGTAATTATGATAATTATGTATGTTAAATTATTTTTTTATACATACGCATATCATTATTATCATCATTCTTTTAATTATTTCAATTTTAGCCTGCAATTATATGATTTATGATTTAGAATGAGGAATGGACTCTGATATAATTTAATTATTGATACTCAGAGGTGTCCTGTGGATATCCGAACGTTAAAACACATAAATGACATACGATTAGTTGTTGTGGATATATTCTCAATGGAAATATTATGCGTGTCTTGTAGCCGTGATTCGACTTGAGTTGAGCTTTGACTTTAACCATAGGTATTATAGACCCAAGTTTTGTATCATCCAAGTGATGTATCTTAGCCGTATCATGCGTTTAGCGAAATTACGCTTGAGCCAAAGTTATATCTAGTCCTATTGTGCTCTTTTTAATCTAGTAGCCTCTTTCTTAAAACTTTAAACTTATATTGTCCGGCACGGTAGCGAAAGGATATAATGTTAGGGAGAGTGTATTGATTGGAAACATGACCATCGGGAGCACGACGATTGGGGCGCATGGCGGTTGGGAAGCACAGTTGGTCAGGCAGTCTAGATAGTTATCGTTCAGGAGCATCATACTTGAAATGTTAGAAATATTGATTCGAATTATAATGATGAGGTCATTCTTAGAACAATTAATGAAATTATATGATGCGGTCATAATTTAAAATATTGATTTAAGTCGAGAGCTTATGGAACATTTAGAATTTATATACACTATGATAGTTATGATTTCAATTATTGCTATTTCGGTTACATCTTGTACTTATTATTTTCACACTTATTTTATTGCATGATAATCGACCGGCAAAAGTGTCGTTGATGCGCCGGCCAA
>JABCMJ010019444.1:0-19047 GCA_014822125.1 Arbutus unedo | reverse complement strand
CAAATGTAATGGGAAGAAATCATGATTTCTCAACAAAAACCAATTGCGTTGTTGGTCCATATTGCCTTTTGTCTTTCAACTTTGTCAGGAGGCAAATATAAAGTTTTAACATGTAAAAAAACATAATGGAGAGAATGAGATTTAAAATCATCAAAAGAGAGAAAATTAGGCCAATTTCATTTTTAGTTATGGAATAGAAATGGTCAAAGTACATTAGAAAAGAGGCCTTAGTAAGCTTTGGAAAGAAACTAAGTAAATATTTTGTGTAACTCGAACAATGAGAGTTTTCACCCAAGGGAAAGTATGTGGTGGAAGTAGTAAGTTGTGGGAAGCAAGCATCTAGCTATGCTTGAAAATTCCAAAAGGGACCCCCACAACTATTAGCTCTTCTTATCAATCATGATGTATAGTCCTTTATATAAGGTAGATAGAAAATTAAAAAAATAAATAATAGAAAATAGTATGGGTAATTTAAAATTTTGATTTAATTAAGAAATAAAGACTTTTTAAGTTGATTCGGTAATTCATTAGATGAATCAGGAGATACTCGGAATTATTTTAGGGATAATTGAATTTAGTTCGATTCTTAATCGAAGACCGAAAGGTGGTTCTGAAATTTATTTTATTCATAATCGACAATTGAAAATTAACATCAATATTACTTTAGGGGACAATTGGACGAAATTCGGAGTTCCTAGAATTAAATAAAATTTATAAGTAATAGTAATAACTAAGGAAAATATAATAATACATAATAACAATAATAGGATAAAAAGAAAAAAGACATAACTATGGAGGATAGTTATAGATAGATATTAGTTGTCACCTCCTGTTACAGCTTGACATAATCACACAAGTCTAACTATGCCACCTAGTTAGGAGTTAGCTTGGCCACATTATGCTTGGGTTTTCCTCGATACAGATACTGACAAAACAATTAATACTTGCAGCTGTGTTGTGCTGAGAGGAAGATAAAGAGGGGGAAGAGATAAAAGAAGAAATAAACAAGAAGATGTTGCGGGAAATCTCGAACATCAACAATGGTAAGAATTCCATCAATATACCTTGAATTTAAGCGGTAAACCTTAGGTTATGATCATAGGAGAGTATTGTTAGCAATAAGACTGAGTTCTGAAAATTTTCTTTTTGAAAACAGTAGAAAAAAAAATAATGAAATTCAATTTCCGGTGGTCGAAATCTTAACTGGCAGGAAATTTTTCAGGAGGGATTGATTTTTTTGCGTTTTGAAGCCTTGATTCGAGACTTGACCCGATCGTTTTCCGAATTAGTTTGAACACAAACTAACCTTAATTTGGATTCTAGAACAGGATTTGACAATCCTTAATTCGTTTCGACATCAGGAGGTGGGTCAAAACTTGAAAATCTAGATTCATACTAGCTGTGAGCTAATGAGTGTTGCTTTGCAACACACTGTGTCCCGAAGTTAGAACAGGTGAAAAATAAAAGGCAGACCAACTGGACACTACTTTTGAGTTTTGTTTAAAACACATGTAAATATGCTACAGTTATTATTTAATACTATTTGTGGCTATGTTTGGGTAACGTATGATAGTTTTGCACGACCTTGCAATTATTTTAATTATAGAAATAAATAACGTTTCCGTTAATTCTGAATTACTTTGAAGGGTAAGTGAAATAATCAGTTTAAATTCATAATTTTTTAATTAAAGTAGAGGCCCCCAATTTGGAATGGGTCGTGACAAGTAGGAAGAAAGGCGATTTGTCAGCTACAACATCAATATAATTAGATAGTTGGTTTTCAATTTTTCTTAAATTTTTTCCGTAGTTAGCAAATAGTTTGTAATTTCAATCGAAAAGCAATAAAATAATATTTGTTTACATTAAACCACAACATCATACAAAGTAATTTCTTAGATTCTTTTCTCACTTTTCAATTTCAAAGAAAGCTATGAAACACGACATTAAACCAAAAATTTACCTTAATAACAATTCTCATTTCAACATTTAATTTATTATTGTCATTATTTTTTTTTCTCAGTGGATTTTGTCCTGAATTGGTAACACATAGTTGGGGCAAGGGTTTTTTTTTATTATTGGAGGGACTGGTGGGCCAAGGCTAACTATACCAAAGATGTAGACAAGTAGTAGTTACATAAATAGAAATTGTTATTCAAGTAAGATGAATACAAAGAAAGAAAATAAAAATAATAGTAAAGAAATAGTAAACCTATAAAAAAGACTTGGATCCTATTCAGCCACGGGTTATAATTTTGAGCTATTTTGAGCTTATTTTTTATAATGCAGACCTTTCAATTTTCTAGACATCATTGAAAAAATCAATCATTCCTAAAATCATGGTAATTGAATATGGTAAATAATTTTTTTTAAAATATGTATTTTAAAGATAATAATTATTCATTGTTGTAATGTTTTTTATAAATAAATACATTTAAAAAATACACAAATAACCCAAAATAAATACAATTTTGAAATGAATTACAAACAATAAAAGGTTCCATTTATCAAATTGAGTAAAAAAACAGCCCTTAATTGAATAGATTGAAAGTTAAATCATATAAAAATACGTAACATGTGCATCTACTTGCCTATTTATAAAATATACTATGTATGCATATGATACACGATAAAAAAATACAAAAGTTCACATCAATATTAATATTTTTTTTTTAGACGTGAGTAAAGTTTTGGAGGTTTTTTTTCGTGCGGGTGGAGAAATGAAAAGACAGGAAAGAAAAATATTACTCCAGTTTGGTTTGAAGTTTTTGAATAATTTTTATTTTTATTTTTTCGCAGAATACGATACACGTAGCTACTAAAGTATAGAGGTATAAAATTATAAATAGATAGATAGATACACATATACGTACATCGTAAACACAGTATCCTCCGGTTAATAACAAGGCCACATATGCGTATGTCCGAATGGGCGGAGAGAGAAACAACGGCAAACAAAACCACAAACACTTCGCCCAAATCTTCCCCTAAATTTATCGGTTTCGCTCTCTAAAGTTAGCGGCGATTTTTATTTGCACAACTTTCACGTAATGGAAAATGCTAGGAGTTGTAATATTCAGTAAAGATCTGAGGTCGATTAATTATCCATAAAATTTTTCAGAGCTTGAATGTTTCGATTCTTCAACTATTTGTCTCCGATCATTCTTGGTTTGCAGTATTGGAGGTACGATCTATTAGCTCGATCACTTCATACGATGATTGATTTGATAACTTTTTGTCAGTTAATCATGATCGGTTTAGATTTGGTTTGGTTTTACGTAGATTTTATCTAATTTGAAATTTATCATTGCTCTGACCTTGTAGATGGCATAATCATATCGCTTAGGTACATCCTTGATATCATCTACTTTTGGTTTGTTATAGATGTTAAGAGCCAAGATTCTTCATTTTCCTCGAAACTTATATGGCTGATGTTAAGAACCAAGATTCTTCATTTTTATTGAAACTTTTATGGCTGCTTGTATAACTGAAAAAATTCTTTCTTTATATTTTAGGGCATAAAAAGATTGATGTATTTCCTTTTAGCTACAAACGTTTTCATGTGAGTGTGTGGACGGAACGAGATTTTTCCGCGTAGAACTTAAAATGATCGGAAGTTTGCTTAAATGGCAGCTGTGCAATGGGTCTTTCACCTGTAAATCAATCCGAAGTAGTGCACGGGTGCTTGATAGTGTTTCATTTCTTAAAACGATGTGAATACGAGTCCACTGAAACGGTAGCTAATAAAGCGGAAACTGCTCATATTACTTGTTTACAGCAGTTGGATACCGGGGCATGCGATTTGCATGGGGTGACAATGCCAGAGCTGCGAAGCGGAGCACGGAGATCAAAACGGCTTGGTGATCTTCAGCCTGCCCATCAACCAGTTGATCAAGGGGAAAATTGTCTCTTACCTGCTCAAAACAGAACCAGGAGGAGAGTTGGTGGAGGAAGAGGAAGGGGTGGTAATGCTACAGTAGCAAAAGGGCCTTCAGCAGCGACACCCATACGGCCAAGTACTGCTGGTAGAGGAAGGGGAGTTAGGTTGATAGATCTAGATCCTGAGCCTCCCTGTGAAGTTCTTCCTGAGCCTGTTGCTGTAGGGGTAGGAGAACCAGTTGCCAAGAGAGTGGAGGAGATTGCAGATAGAAACATTGCGATGGAGGCTGGAAGTGCTGATAAATTGGGTGTTGAAGAGGATGCAAGCACTACTCCTGTTCCTGAGAGGGTATTTTATTATTTGCCCACACTCCGTTTTGTTATGTTTCAAGAATATCATTTACTCACTCCATCCAGTGGTGGACTCTGGATTCATGATTTGCGGGTGCCAAACCAGTGTATTCATGAACTGAAACCATATTAATCTTTCTATTGGTACTTGCTAGGTGTTAGAGCATCTCCAACCCTACTCTTTACTTTGCCTAGTCAAAAGTACCCAAAAAAAGACAATACCTATTTTGCCTATTCACTTTTTCATCTATATATTCCAATCCCACTCTCTATTTTATCCATCCAAAGTAACATAACCAATTTTGAAATTAATCTGTTGCAGTTCATATTTTGAATTTGTTTTGTGTATATTCTAAATCTTGTCAAGCGTAATTGTAGTTTGAAATCATGTTAATTGGATGTAGATAAGTATTTGATCGGAATAAAAAACAACTCAGAAAAAAGGTTTGCTGGGTTTTTATTTATTGTGTTCAGTACTGTTAAGAATTCACTTCTAAGTTGTTTTTCTGTTCCGATCACATACTTATTGACATCCAATTAATACGATTCAAACCACATTTAAGCAAACGAGATTTAAAATATGAACATAACTGATTCCATGTTTCCTTTTTCTTGGGGTAAAGACAATTCTCCCAACAAATGATGGATGTTTGCTAGTGGCGAGAAAACATAGTCAAAATTCAAGTATTTTCCAAAAGAAAATAAGAGTTTGATGGAAAAAGGTCCGGCTACGCCATTTGCCAAGCTATCCTTGGCTGGCTACAAATGACCAGAGTGAGTGGCCTGAGGCATTTTGCTGAGCTGGTTGCCGAGTGGGTTGGAAACCCAAGACGCAAGAATTGCTCGGCGATTAGTCTAACAGGGATAATTTACAGATTGGGTTGGAGATGCTCTGAGAGACTTAACATTAATAGAGGCAGAGAGACAGATTGGGTGTGTATACTTTGCTGCCATTTGATTTTGTTCGGGCTGGGAACCAAGTGGCTTGCGGGGGTGTTCTACTGGAAACTTTGTTTAACTAAACTAAAGAACTAGTAGTATAACTAGTAGGAAATTGCAGACCTGTGCAGGGGCCAGGGCACCCCACTTGTTGCTTCCATCCCATGTTGTGCGTCTCTTTTTTCGCACTAGTGCCCTTTACTTGGGTCATCGTATAATATATTTTGGTGAAAAAAATTCAATTTTTTTCTACCAACCAAGAGATATCAACTAGTTGTAGACGGAGTTTTTAAATCATCTAAAGAAGGAATAGATTAATATAATAGAACCGATTTTTTCAGGTGTCAGAAATAGTGAGAATGGTCAAATAGATTGGGATGGAGTGAGTATCATGCATTTAAGACAAATGTGTTTGGCTTTGGTCATTCTATATATCTACCTAAGTTTTCTTTGGCAGTTTAGTCGTCCTCACTTGAGGAGTCTATTAAGTAAGAGTCTGTTGTTGAGGGCAGGTACAAGTAAGTAATTCTCCGGTATACAAGGTAGAAAGGAAGTTGGGGAAGGGTGGTTTTGGCCAAGTTTATGTTGGTAGAAGGGTAAGTGGTGGCACTGAAAGAACCGGACCAGATGCACTCGAGGTAATTCAACTGATCATATCATTCTTTCGGGTTTCTGTGAGCCATTTTTCTTTAACTGACGCAATGAGACTTTATTTTACAGGTCGCTGTGAAGTTTGAGCACCGAAATAGTAAAGGCTGCAATTATGGGCCTCCTTACGAGTGGCAAGTGTACAAGTAAGCGCCATGTCCACCTGTCATGTTGTATATATTGAGCTGTACTAAATCTAACACTACATGTCTTCAATGTATTAACTTATTCATGATGTTCTTAATACAGTAATCTGAACGGTTGTTATGGGATACCATCTGTTCACTACAAGGGTCGCCAGGGTGATTTTTACATTCTGGTGAGGTTTAGTTTGCAATTTTTTCTCATCAGGCCTTCCATACCTGATCATTGTTCTGAAAGTCATTTAAAAGTATGCTTCAGGTAATGGACATGCTTGGGCCCAGCCTTTGGGACGTCTGGAATTCTTTAGGCCAGTCGTAAGATTCTCTCTCTCTCTCTCTCTCTCTCTCTCTCACGCGTGCGCACGCACACATAACATTATTTCCCTCCGTGGGTCACGCACATGTCTTGTAAGCTTCTAAGGCAACATAATTTAATTGTTTGAATCTCCTGCAATAGGATGTCACCAAACATGGCTGCTTGCATTGCAGTGGAGGCAATATCAATACTTGAAAAGCTTCATTTGAAGGGGTAAGTCCTATTGATGACTTAAATGCTTCGACGGTTTAAAATAACGTCACTGTCTTCAGATATTGTCACAAAGTCTATACTAAATATTATTGTTGTTTATGTTTGATAGTATTTGTGCCTTTCTTTCCCGCGACAGTTATCGCGTGACGCACCTTCAGAACTTTATGTTTCTTAACTGCTCAATCTGGAATGAGTGTTATTCTAGATTTGCCGTTTATTTGACTTGGGGGTTTTAATAAAAAGGTTTGTGCATGGAGATGTGAAGCCGGAGAATTTTTTACTTGGTCGACCGAGATCTGCTGATGAGAAGAAGCTGTATCTAATTGACCTTGGTTTGGGTATGCTGTCCACCCTTATATTGTCTTCTATGCACTTCCTAAAGCATCAGCACGTAGGATTGCAATATCTGCAGTACTACTTCAAATAATATCAAATTATTGTTGGTAGCACCTCTAATACGTTCTTATCGATTCAGCATCTAAATGGAAGGATGCATCATCTGGACAGCATGTTGAATACGATCAGCGACCTGATATATTCAGGTGTGTAAGTTTTTTGAATGTTGATCATATAGTCTTGTTTAAAATGGATTAATAGGCTTCTGCGACAGGGGCACAGTAAGATATGCGAGTGTCCATGCACATTTAGGCCGGACAGGGAGTAGAAGGGATGATCTGGAGTCCTTAGCATATACCTTGATTTTTCTAATAAAAGGAAGACTACCATGGCAAGGCTATCAGGCGAGTTAGCATTATTCCTTCCATGTGTTCATGTTGAGTTTTTAATCAGCTGATATATGTTTTCATCATTAATTACTTCCCTTTTGTTTTTCATATTGCAGGGTGACAACAAGAGTTTTCTTGTTTGTAAAAAGAAAATGTCTACTTCTCCAGAATTGATGTGTTGCTTTTGTCCTTCCCCTTTCAAAGAGTTCCTTGAAGCTGTCACAATTATGAAATTTGACGAGGAACCAAATTACTGCAAACTGATATCCTATTTTGAAAGTCTCATCGAACCGTGCACATCACTGAGACCAATTAGAATTGATGGTGCCCTCAAGGTTACTTCTGCAATCATGTGTACACTGTTTTTTGTACAGTTCTTGAGATTTTACGTATGTATTGACTTCTGCATCAGGTCGGGCAAAAGCGTGGAAGATTGCTCATAAATTTGGAAGAAGATGAACAACCTAAGAAGAAAGTAAGGCTAGGTAGTCCTGCTACCCAGTGGGTATCAGTCTATAATGCTTGCCGTCCCATGAAGCAGAGGTAAGTTACTTATCGCGGTTACATAAAAATTCTCATATGCAGAGTTTGCGTTCATAATTTTTCATATTGCACTTCTGCTCATGGAGCATTTCAAAGGTGTTTTCTGGGGCTCAAGTCTTACTTTCAATATTCAGACTTCAAGAAATTGTAATGTACCAACCTTGTGGGCAAGCCTTTCTGGTCTGCTGCAAGAAACGTCATATATATATGTGTGGTAGTGTCATAGGTGCTTGAGCTACCAGAACTGAGAGTGGGAATACTGTTATAAGTTGTGCTTACGCGTATTGATGCTCTTCCATTTGCACTTAGAAGAATGAATCTTCTGGTTAGTCCAGAAGAAAAATGAATGCTCTTCCATAACAGCCAGTCCGTTACATTTTTTTTGTATTTTTCCATCTGTTATTGAACTTTCTGGGTAATTTTTCGGCACATTCATCCTCTCTCTGACTCTCTTGTGAAAAGAAAGAAAAAGAAGAAAAAATTGCAGACATGGACTTGATTAGATGGAATCAGTATGTTGAGCGAGACAACTCTCAACATTTGGATATAATTGTGCTGCTCAAGAAATAGTTAACAATTAAGACTTGTGAGTTTTGTAGGATGCACATTAGTAAATGATAGAACTTTGGAAGATAAGCGATGTAAAACATATAAACAGATCCATCAGACAGATGAATATTTACTGGAGATAACTAAATGGATATTTAGATAGTCGTGTCATTAATGGGTGTTAAAGCATCTGACTCAAAACCATTGGCAAGGAGTGGACAGGCAGTCCAGGCTTATGCACTAGTTTTGGAAGTGATAATTATCTAATGTTAACAAGCTCCAATACTCTCCCGCGCGCATGACTCGTGACTCACACGTGAAGAGGTAAATAAAGGATCAATAACATAAGGATCACAACGAAACAAGGCGCACTTTAGACACAAACAATAGGATTAAATCAATCAAGAGATTCTTAACTTAAAACCTTCGAAAACCTAGCTCTGATAGTATATTAAAATATCCAACTCAAAATCAATTGGCAATGAGCAGAGAGCCCACCCAAGCTCATACACTATTTTAGTGGTGATACTAACCAATGTGGGACAAGCTCTTACAGTGGGTGGGTGAGTGCATGTTTATGTGAGTTTACTACTTATTAAAGAAAGTGCATGTTTGTTAGAAAGGAAGACACATTCAGTTATTGGAAATTTACATTGTATTTTGGATGATTATTTTCAGAAATTGGCAGGATGTCATTATCCAGGGATTTGTCACTGTTATTCATTTACACCTACACAGATAAAGATGTACGTAGATAAGAAAGGAAATCAAGGAGAAAGAAGGCAATAGATTTGGTTTGGCTTGGCTAGTAAATGTTAGATTGACACCAAGATCTGCTAACGACTGGCCAAACTAGCAGGCTGCAGTATTTCTTGCCTAGTTAGTAGACCTACTTCCGATTTACATAGTTGTTAATATCATATGGTTTGGTGTTCAAATGTTATGATTCAAGGTTTCTTTTGGACAAGTATGATTTGATTTTAATTGATACAGTTTGGGTATGTGACTTGACTGAGTGCCTGAATTGTTGGGTGAATCTGGAAATATTCGGTGGATCAATGAACTGACCGCATCAATCGAGCCACCTTTAGCCGAATTCTCTTTGTCGTTTTCAGCCGAGTTATTATTTTCTTGTTACTAAATGGTCAAGCCTTTTGAGGCTGTTGTATACTGTTCTTTTCCTCTTCTTGTAGTGTCTTGGACCTTTGAGCTCTCAACCCAAACTTGAAACAGACAAATAATTTATTCTCTCTCTGTGCGAGGCTTCATATTCATAGTGGAATTTGGATCTTTCAAGTTGGTTGGCATAGTGTAATTTTCTTCCTCTATGCCATTTGAATTATGTTCTTCCACTAAATAGATGCACCTTCACATAAAGCTGATAAGCACATCTCTTGATATGAAGGCAATGCTAACCTTCTTGACCATGTGGTGGCCGCTCACAACACGTTCGGTATTAATCCATTTCTAATCAGTCATGTTTACAACAGATTTTTAACTTCTATAATTGCAACATATTTTGTCGGCTATTTTTGGAAGAGTTACCCAATTGTCCCAGAAGTCTTATTAGAAATCGAGCAGACAATAGTCACTCTATCTGTCTCTCCACATACAAACTCAGCACTTGAGATGTGAGTGCCAGCTTGACTTGAAAAAGGTGCACGAACACAAGTAGAACAAGTCTTGACCCTCCTGGAACCGTACCCCTCATACCATGGTAACCGAGCTCAATCATTGCTCTTCTGTGGTAACAATGGAATCCGTCGAAGGCACGGCCACTTGGGACCCACCCCTCAAAGTCCGAATACCTGGTAAGTCAAGCCATTGCAGCGAAGTTGAACGCAGGACTCCGGGATTATAGTTGGTCCCAATCTTAAACCATGGGCTACCCGGATGGATTTCTGCTCTATTATTGTAGTATGCCAAAAGTACCCAATCAAGAGAGTCGAACAAGCTATCAGCCGTAATACGAAAAGAGAATAAAAACCTAACCATCTCCTCAACATAATTGAAAAAAAAAAAAGAGTACGTTGACACTTGATAACCAAGTGAATGTGATTTCAGGAAAAGGATGGTTTCAATCCCCCGCTCCTATCTTGATTTAACAACCATACCGCCTTTTCTATATTTTGAGATTACATCTTGCTGACCACTATGATTGTCAATTCGAGTCTCTTGATTTGGAATCCATCTTTCCTTCTCTCTCCTTTTCTTGCCACAAATTTTATTTCATGTTTGTAAGAGGTCAACCTAAGATAGTTCTTCGAAGACATAATGAACCTGAGGATGAGTATCAGTTCCTTTGATGTGTTTCCAAGGTGCAAGCTTATTTAGTTACTGAATAGTTGCCAAATCTGAACATTGCTTTCCGTTGACTGTTGAAGCATAATCATATTTGGACAGTATTCAAGATTGAATATAGGGAAAGTTTTTCAAGTGATGTGTGTCCGCATATCCTGCTTTTTTGGTGTTCTTTGTTCGTCGCATTGTACTCGGACATCCTGCTTGTGCTTTTTGTCGGGGGTATCTTATCTGAATGAATTTAAGATCTTGTTTGCTGAAGTTGAAGTTTTTAAAGTGCTTTGTGAAATTTCAGAAATTTGAGGTTGGATCCATATTACAAGACTTTTGAAAAGGCTTGAAATGGGCTACCATCCCCAAATCCGATTGGAGGAAATTAAATTTGTTTGGTGAAATCACTAAAAGAAGGATGTCAATATGGGAAACAGTGACTTTTCAAGATCTTATTTGTCAAAATTTTGACAAAAAGCCTATAGTTATGACGTGAGTAAATGCAATTTGAACCTTTCCATGAAGTTATATTTATCTTCATAAAGGTATATAGATTGTCACGTTAATCTCCAACGGTGTTATGTAGTCTTAGAGTAGTATCTAAAAACATTACTAAAGAAACATCAAATTTCCATTTTTAAAGGCCTTTGACAATTGCATTTTGCCGAGAACTGCCTTAGGTTACAATGGAGCCATGAGTTTTGCTCCTTGGACTGTTTTGGATCAAACATGGTAGTCCTGACCCGATCCACCACCATTTCGGAAGTGATGATTTTACCATTTTGCCACCGAACAGTCAAGTTTCTCCATGAACTCACAACTCAACAACACTGCAATGGTTACTTTTTTATTGGTGGCGGGTCTATAAGCTGTACCTTTTGTAAGTATTCCCAGTATAATTGGTTGAGACTCATTGGCTCCCATCTTTGTTCTCTTTTGTTCATTTTTTTTATTATAAAAAACTTGTGAAATAAAGCAAAGGTTCGAGCTTGACTAACATCCACTAAACCTTTTTCTGTACTCAGAAGTTTCTTGACAGAAATTATGAGTAGCAATTTGGTTTTTGGCATACCTGATTGTGCCATACCACCCTGTTTCTATTATCCGAATCTACCACCGAACTATGGTCAATGTGCTGGGCCGTTGGCTTGGTGTCTAAAGAGAGAGGGATAGGGCAGGGTAGTTTATCCCGATCAACATTGAGAATTGAGAATTAAACTCGTAGCCTGCCTGTCCTTTTAACCATTGTGTGACGACAGTTTTGGAAAGCAATTTTTCTTCATTTCCCTAATTTATCGGGTAACAGATCTTAAAAAGTTCATTCATGTGTCTAGATTTGGTGGATATGGTGTACATTTGGGAGATAATCCATGATACAGGGAAAGAGCAATTGGGGTCATAGAGAGTTACCAAATAATCGCCTTTTCACGGGATGGTTTAAGATGGAGAAGATTGTCTGTTCATATAGAAACCTAGAGGGACTTGTGCTAACTTGTGAGTGGTCGTGAGGGATGTGTTTCTTTGATTAATTTAGCTTCTAAATTAGTCACGACATTAGACGTCGATATTAACTAAAATCAGGAGGAGCCTCCGCGCTTATTCTCTTTCTTTCCTCTTTTTTCCGTTGGACTCCTCCCTTGATCACAATAAATGAATGCATACTTTTCTGGGAAGGTTGGAAGGTTTATACGTATTGATATGCCCGTGTTATGTTCGTAAACTTTACTTGACAGACTTTCACTGCTAGATGGTCTGAAATAACTATGTTTCCAAGCCTTTTGAGATTGGCAATCCCTTCTAATGAGCAACCTATTACCGCTTCTGCAACATGTTGCGCGTCTCGCTCTTTTCTTAGGTATTGTCCAATTAAATGTTAGAATTGTTTCTAGATGAATTACTGTGCTTACTGAAACTTAGTGGAAAAACATATGAATGCTTGAATTGCTGTGCTGTGTTGTGAAGCCTTCAAGGAGACGCCTAAGACTAAACTGCAAATCTAGGAGCATGTGCTTTTTAAATTGTTGAAAAGAATGGAAGCTTGTAAATGTTCTTATCTCGTTTGCTTAGATGGTGGCTTAGTATTTGGGCTATTGGAGATTCAATCAAGTCTAATATATTTTCAATGTGAAGGTTTAAAAGGGCCCAATGCCCCAGTCTTGTACTGGCTGCTTTGAAACTGAATATTTGAAAATGTATGCATGGGAAAAGCAAATACCATTGAAACTGATTGAAACTCATCGGTCTCTGCATAAACCTAGATCTCTTTATATTATGTTTTGGTTTGATAGATCATAGAAGCACTCTGATGAGGTTCAAAACAGGCTTTTTGCTCTCCTTATTGCATGTAAAATATTTCTTTTGCTCATAAATATCTCTTGGATTTGCAGATATCACTACAATGTCGCAGACTCAAGGCTGCGCCAGCATGTGGAAAAGGGTTATGAAGATGGATTATATATCAGCTGTGTGGCTTCTGCATCGAATCTTTGGGCCCTAATTATGGACGCGGGAACAGGTTTCTGTTCCCAGGTTTATGAACTTTCAGCTGTGTTCTTGCATAAGGTCATTTTTTTATGTTCAGAAGCTATGGTCTCTGTGTGTTTAATTCTTGTAAGGAGATACTCATTTCTTCTGTTCTCATCAGGATTGGATCATGGAACAGTGGGAAAAAAATTACTATATCAGCTCAATCGCTGGTGCTACCAATGGGAGTTCCTTGGTTATTATGTCCAAAGGTTGGTAAATGAACTGTTTTTTCCACTAGTTAATGAAAATGTTAGAAGTTATTCCGATATTTGTTTGTGTGCATGTGTCATTCATGCTACTTTCATGATTTGTGTTTCCTCATCACAAAATTTTGTTGCTGATAAAGGGAAAATGAGTAGCTATGTTATCACTAGATGCGGACTGTGGTAGAGTTATGTATGGGTAAGTCAATTTACTGCGTGATTAGCGGTACTTCAGATTCCAGGGAGGGGAGATTCAGGAGTGCCTACAAAGGTGGCTTTCTGCATAAATAGTAGGTTTTGTTGCTGATAAAGGGAAAAAATAATTGCTGTGTGTACGATAGACACATGCTGTGGCAGTGATGTTTATGGTTTAGTCATTTCCATCCCTGATTAGTGGTAGTTCAGATTCCAGGGAGGAGAGATTCTGGAGTCCCTACAAAGGTGTCTTTCTTTATTGATGGTGGATAAAAGTCTTGATACAGGAGAAACATACCCTGGAGGCCCACTTCAAATATGAATTGACTTTCTTTTCTGTACAATGATCACATATGCAGTCATGTGAGGTTTTATTCTGCTAACCTTGTTCTGGTATGAACAGGATGACACCTCAATAATTAGTCGCATTGGGAGAGTCCTGCCTGTGTATAACATGGACTAGATACAATGCACATTTTTGCTTTATCACACAATAATGTCAAATTTGACACTCTTAGTTTTTTTGCACGCTGTCTATCATTTTTGTATGACCTTCTGCACGTGGTTTGTTCTCTAGTAATGGTGCTTTGTAATTGGTTAGGAACTCCTTACACCCAGCAGTCCTACAAAGTGAGTGAAGCTTTTCCTTTCAAGTGGATTAATAAAAAGTGGAAAGAAGGTTTTCATGTAACATCCATGACTACTGCTGGCAGTCGCTGGGGGGTGGTAATGTCAAGGAACTCTGGATATTCTGAGCAGGTATGGTGGTCCAAATATCCAATCAAGTTGCAACTTATGTAACTTGTGTTCAAGATTATCTTGAAGACAAGATCATGTTTTCAAAGTTTTCAGATATCCCATGATTTACAGTGATTGTTTTAGATATGGGACAGGTGATCACAGTACTATCCTCGTAACGACTTAGTCTCTCTACTTTTGTACTTCTCATTCTCTACAGCTAAGGGATATGGTTGTTTCTCATTCCTTATGAATGGGTTTTATCCTGTGACCAATATCAACCAAAGGCCTTGCTTGTTTGGCGGGACTGATAGTGAAGGATTAACAATGCCGCACACATCATGGCATTGTGCATTCCATGTATTGTGGGATTTTATATCACATGCTTGTCTAATTTTGACTGCAAAAGTTCCAATGGAACGCAGGATATATCGGCTCCTTAGATTTATTGTCCAATTGGATGCTCTAATGTGGACAAACAAAGATGGCTTCAATGAATGAGAAAGATGTAGCCCCACCTGGAATAGGCCAAGATTGGCGAACCATGTTAAATATTCTTCTTTTTTGTCATCTTATTGCTAATTTTTCTTTCAACTCACCACAATGGATTCTGATTTGCAAACTTACATTGCCAGACCAGCTGATGCTAATCTTTTGAACTTGCTTCTGCCAGGTAGTTGAGCTTGACTTTTTGTACCCAAGTGAAGGAATACACAGGCGGTGGGAGGGTGGTTACAGAATAACTTCCATGGCTGCTACTGCTGATCAAGCAGCCTTCATACTGAGTGTACCAAAACGTAAAATAATTGACGAGACTCAAGAAACTCTACGCACCTCTTCCTTCCCAAGCACCCATGTAAAGGTAATTATTGGGCCTTAATAGTTGTGTAGACTTGCATTATTTTAAGTTCAGAACCTTTCCTAAGGTGCATTTAATCAACTGAAGATAGATTATAATCGGAGCAGAATATGATACCCTAACCCTGGTCTTTTGTTAGGATTAGAGTCAGTGAGACCAATATCAATTCACTAAAAACAAAAAAAATGCAGAATTGGGTGGCTGTGACCCATAGGTTGTCAGCGTTATGAATGCCTAGATGCTTCGTGTCTGCTGATGTGTACATTTAGATGTGTATGTTCATGAAAAGAAATTGATATAAATGTGGTCCTCGAAATCAAATTGCTTTTATTCTGTGGTGGATTCTCTATCTTGGTTTCGGTACTCGTTTATCATTTGCAGCTGTTCATCATGCGACCCAAAATCCTTGTTGCAGGAAAAATGGTCCAAAAATCTCTACATTGCATCTATATGTTACGGTCGAACTGTTTGTTAACGGGTGATGCAGAGTGCATCCGGTACTCCCGTTATCCAATTGGAATGGTGGAGTCAAATTTTGGGAGGCATGAAAAATTCAATTTCCAGATTTTAGGTGGATGCTTCCCCTGAAATCAGAAGAAAGTGCTGGCTTCTCTTGTAAATCTTCCTCCAATGCTTCTGTATGAAGGGAGCATAAGAAAGAGTTAAAGAGTCAACAAACAAGAGTTGCCAAGAAAGTGAACTGACCTATGGGAGGATGGTGGCTTAGCAACAGACTCTGTATTTGTGAGGCTGACCTGTCAATTGTAGCCAACATTATGGTTCTTTATTGCCATTGTACATTCTATTATGACAAACAAATCATACATAATTTATGTTGTTACAGCTGCTATTTTATTTTTTGGTTGCCAATTACATAAGTAAAAGGTGTTGAAAAGTTGGTTTCATTTCCCGTCTGTCATCAAATTTCTGGATTTGTATGTGTAGTAGAGTCATCATTTACGAAGGTTAGAACAAATGTATCACTGGGAATCCAAAGGTTTGGGCTGGATCAAGATGCATATACAAAGTTTGTCTCATGAAGTGATTATGTTGAACTTGTACAACTACAGCAGATATCATTGTTCTTTAAATTCACCTTCCTATATCCTAAAAAAGCCCCCATCTACAACCTAACGCTATACCTTGCCCCAGCCACCACGAACCACCATATGTCATCGACCTTTGCCTCTTCCTTGCAACTTCTCGTCCATGTATCTCTTCCGTGTTGAGATTTGGCTCAAATCTTCTAAGTAGCCTTCTTTGACATTTGGAAAATCCCATGCTCTCATGGTAGGATATCTGAGGCATGCTTAGCGATTAATACAGCACACGCTTAAGGAAAAATTGCCTCTGCTGTGAGAATGAGCAGGTGTTTCTTGCCTTATAAACTGATGATGTACTTTGTGGGAAAAACTCAAAGAGTGATAGTGAGGATTGGTAAATTGTAAGAACACTAGCGTGTATAAAGAATCTGTTGCTTGATGGAATGAAGCTGGACTCTGGTAAGTTATTCAGCACCCAATGGCCCGCACGAGCTATGAGATTTGAATTCTAACACCATGGTGCCTGGTGGTGGTCAGAGCTTGGTGTTTCACATAAGCACTGGCTGGGGCGGTTATAGTTTTGAGTGTCAAGGGTAGAGGTTGTATTGTCTAGGACGGGGAGGTGATAGAGGGACGAGCTGAAGCTATAAGGCAAAGGTCCAAGGTGGTGGGGAGAGATGGTTGATGGGTGGAAGAGAAATACGACAACTTGGCTAAAGGGTAAAACGATGAGGGAAAAAAAATCCAAAAATTGGATGTGTGAATGTGTCACATCCCAAACTCCGAACGGGCATGGCCGAAGGATTCAAAAGGCAACGCCGAAACGCCTACTTCTCTATTTATGCTGGACCCAAACTCTAAAAGTTATGATAAGAACATAAAATATTCCATAACACGATCTCAATATAAAAAAAATCAATGATAATTTTAATTTGATACATCAATTTCCAAGTAAAATAATTAACAATAAATTTGGGCCCACAATACCCAATAAAATAGGGTCTAATCAAACTGAAAATAAATCCTATGCTAGTCATCAAACTTCAAATTCTATTTCTTAGGATCATCATCATTACCCGTAAAATAGTTAATAATAATAACATAAGTCGAAACTCGTATAAGATGCAAGTTAAACAACAATTTAATGAAGTTTATAACAACATCCTGTACGAAATAGACAAGTTTTTTTTTGTTTTGTACAGGAGTACATATTTCGCAAATATTTTTGTCATGCAAATATACAAATGAAAAATCACAAACATTTTATGAAACCCCGCTACAACTTGCAACAAATGTAACCTATATAAGAACCTAAGACCATCTCTCCCCCCCCCCCCCCCCCCCCCCCCATGCAGTAGGTTTACGGACTTTTATCGTGGGCTACCCACACATGGGGCATCTTGTAATAGGTTTATGGACTTTCAACGTGGGTTACCCACACATGGGGCACCTTGCAATAGGTTTATAGACTTGTACCGAAAGAGTCACCCAAACACTCTGCAGTAGAATTTATAAATGTCGGTTTAATTAATTTTTTTGTGTGTGATTTTTCTGTAGACCAAGCTCCCTTTCATATGCTCTCATACATTAGGCTTGCCATCCACTAGGTTCCCATACATCATTCCATACATAAGATCCAACACAACTTAAGACATAACATGACTCAACATCCCCTCCTCATTGCCCTTTTAAGTTTAAAGACAGACATATCAATCAATTTCTTTTGCCTAAAGAGTAGGTTTTTATCGATAGAGACATTTCATTAATACACAACCATGCACATGCAACAATGTTCCTCCAAAATCATCATACAACGTTCAATGTTTAGAAAAATAGTTTATTCGACTGATTGAGGTTATTCTCAACCGGTTGACACAACTTGTCAATCAATTGATTTTGCTATTGGAATATTTGGAACACATCTTGACCGGTTCAACCATACTTTGATAGGTTTGAAAAATAGTTGGACCGATTGATTTTAATTATGGAAAATTTTCTAAAAACTGTTCAATCGATTGAAACTATACCTTGACCAGTCGAATGAGAATTTTGGTAAAATAATGTAGAATGCAAACAACTTACGAACAAATTTCTATTTTCACGAACACGACACATATAACATCGAAAATGCCAAAATATGACACAAAGCATGGCAAACAACCTTAAATCTAAATTTAACAAGAATCCTCTCGATTATGATGACTCCTTTACCCTAGCAACGTAGCTATTCGTCTGCAAATACACCAACAATCGGCTCGATTCGAAGCTCTCGACACCCAAATTGATACTCCTTTCTTGAGAATCCAAAATATGAATACTTATACTCGATCAAACACTCGTGAAGATATTGGGAGGCTCTCTAGAGTTTTTCGTACGTTAGTAATTTGCTACAATAGCTAATTAGGCTATAATCCTGGACATATACTAAATAATAATTAAATTACATATTTAAGTCCCGAAGTTCCTTTAATTCTCACATTAGATCTCTAACTTTCTAAAAATCACAATAATATTTCCAATTCCTCAATTATTTAAGAAATACTTAATTTAAAAAAAAATACTAAATTCTAAGACCAGGACAGTCCTCACAAAACGAGATCAAAAGTGTATGCAAATGGAAGCTCCAAGTTGTGTATTTTCCTAAGCTAGCCGTAGTGAACTGTAAATTTCTTTACCCAATAGGAGTAAAGTGTAAATAACCCTTACTTCTTCGAAGAAACTGGGGGAGATTTTCGACATTTACGTCCCCCATAAATGCTTCGTGCCAAGTGCTTAAACCCTAAACCCCGACGCGCCGTTTCCCCTTTGCGTCTGAAGCCTTTATCTTCGCTCATCATTCATCTTTGCCCAGCTCTGCTCTCGATCAAGGATGCGACCACCGAGAGGCC
>JABCMJ010019443.1:0-18444 GCA_014822125.1 Arbutus unedo | reverse complement strand
TTTATACTGACAATATAATGTAATTTACACCTCATGGTTGTTATGTATATTTGTACTCTTAATTCAAAGATAATTAATTGATGTGTACATTTAATGTTATTGACTTTCATTCATTATAAAGCGAGACCTTGAGGGCCAATAGTCTCGATGAGTTGGGTCACAATATTAAGTGTATGACAACTATTAATTATTAATGGAATCCACGTTTTTTTATAGGGAATGATCATATTCTTTTGAAGAAACTTATAAATTTCGATTATGTCAAATCTTGCAGGTGGATATTAGTATCCAACATAACAAATAAGTTCAGCGGAAGGTTTCAAGAAATTTTATAGATGTTGATTAAATAAATTGTCAGTAATTTATTTTAATCAATGGGCATCTGTAATCTTAACGTGGAGAGATAAATAAACATTTAATAATATGGAACTTGAAATATAATTTTAAAATATGGGAAGAGAATGCAATTATAATTCTGTAGTAGTATGAATTATAATTTATATAATTTAGAATTAGTCCGGACTGGACTAGAAATTCTGAATTATATAAGAAGCTCAGCCCATAATTTTTCTAGGGGTCCCTATCGTTGCCTATATATACACCGTTACGCCTTCTAGGTCAGACACAACTTGATATTCGAAAGATTGAAAGAGATTCTGTGAACGTAAAGAGATCACATTTTTGAGCCCATCCTCAGTACGTGATTAAGATGTAATAGGATTACAGTAGAAGATAATGAGGTCAGTCGAGCAAGATCATTCTAACCGTGCTCAAAGTTCGATCATGATCAAATTGTAAAGATAATTGAGATCAAACTAGACAGATCTCGAAAGTATAAACCCTAATTCCTCCTTGTAGGGTTTCATATTTTTGTTGTTGTATAAACTGTATGCGTTCATCAATGGGTCTCGAGAATCGATCCCTAACAGAACTTACATCCATCAAGCAATGTGAGACCCTTGACCACCCATCCAGACGTCCCATTGAGACACCTTCTCCCGTATGCTGGCCTCGCAGTTGACACCACTTGGCTGGGGTGTCACAATATATGTCTCAATGAACATGCATAAATAGACTAAATATAAACAAAAGAAACATGAAAAGAGTAAAGAGGGGTATTTTTATCTTTTATCACTTAAAACTAACGATTTTTGTCAAAAATTAACGATAAAAAAATAATCAAATGATTTCTAAAGTAAAAGAAGTCACTGTATTTTTTAAACCTTAGAGCAGGTCGGTCAATGCATTTTACCCTCATAAACTGGAACTGGTGTGTGACGAGTTTGAAAAGCCAAAGTTACTGACGTTACATACTGTAGTGGGTGTCTGAACTCTGGAAAAGTTCAACTTTAATATTTAGTTATTGGGGTAAAATGCACTGACCTCTCCTGAGGTTTCTGACAATTGTAGGAACTTCTCCTGAAGTTTGGGAAAATGTAGTAACCTCTCTTACTTTTGAAATTATTACACTCTTTCCCCCCTCCTGTTATTTTTTGTTGAAAATGAGTTAATTTCTACTGATGTCATCACTTTGTTTTGCCTTAATGCCTAAATTACCCCTACTGATGGCTATAAAAATGAATCAAAACCTCTTCAAGGCATATACTTTTTGTTGGCTTTCTTCACCTCACTAAGGACTAAGGGTAAGGGTAAGTAATTATTTTTTTAAGTTAATTTTTGTTACATATGTATTAGTTGTTTCTTTTTTTATTTATCGATGGATTTATTTATTTTTCCTAGTTATGGATATGCTATCTAGTACATGAAACGTCCTTAAGGCTACGAACAAAATGTGTCATTGTGGGCAAATGTCATTATTTTTTATTTATCAATGTAAATTATTTTTATTCATTTATGGTCATGTCATATTCTAATATAGAAAACGCCATTAGGTTTAGGAATAAAATGTGTCAGTGCGGGTATTATATTTTATTTCATAATTTTTAAAAAAATTTTGTGTTTTTTTAATCGTCGCAACGAGAGGATCAAAAAGTCATAAAAATATGGACCAAAATTGAAAAAATTCTAATAAGATGATGCGAAATACACTTAAGATAGTGAAAAATTATCTTTTATAATACATGTAAAATGCTTCTCTGGTCAACATTCACAATGTAAAAAAAAATCAAGTACGATGGATTACTTTCTGTAGATAAAATACGTGTAATATATAAACAAAATTATATAAAATTAATCAAAGTTAAGTTTAAGGTTCTAATAAACAAAGAAATATTATGTTAAAATTAAATTACATTGACTTTTTAACAAACTCGTGAGAATTATTTTTTGATATAATAGGTTAAAATATATATGTTCTTTGTATCAAACAAAATACATATATAGGACGAAAAAAATAATGACATTTATTAAGAATATTTTTTTATAAAATTAAACAGTGGTTACTAAAATTTAAGATGCGTAAGGCTCGAATAAGATAAAGGAATTGAAACATTAATGAAAAAGAATAAATTAAACTAAAAGTCATAATAATTATTTTATGAGATAAGTTAAAATGTATATGTGCTTTCATTATGTAAAATATACATAAAAAATACAAATATAACAAGATACATTAAATGGTAAATATAATTTTTGTAAAAAAAATAGTTGTCAAAATATAAGATATATATTTATTTGCACAAACTTGATCAAAAAATAAATAAAGTCTAATATAATAAATATAGTTATATAGCACACACATATATCATATTTAAATATTGTTATACAATATATTATATACACACACATAAATAGATTAAGCATATACAAGAAAAAGAGATAAAGAGACTAATGAGAATATTTTGATCTGTTGTTTATCAAAATTAATGGTGTTTGTTGGAAATTAAGGGCAGGGAAGAATGGTGTAATAGTTTCAAAAGTAATAGAGGTGAGTGCATTTTTTAAAACCTGAGGGGAGGTCTTTGCAATTATTAGAGACCTGAGCGAAGGCCAGTGCATTTTATCCTCGCACTGTTTATATCGGGGTTGGCATGCTCCAATAGTGTACGTTTATTATCATCACTTCTCACTTTGTGTAATTAAAGTTTGTTGGCAAGGCTGTCCAGAGTTGTCCCGAGGCTTCAATGGTTTTCATTGCACCTTCAACCACAAGTTTTGGCACGAGAGAGAGAGAGAGAGAGAGAAAAGTGTGTGGTGTTTACTGTTTGTACCAAAATATTTTCACATCCTTCCAAAATATCATTAGTGTAGGTCCCGCTCAACAACGAAATTCAAATGGTTCAGATAAAGTGAAGAGTATTTTTCATAAAAAAAAAATTAACTAGATAATATATAAATAAAAAATTTAAAAAAGTTCATTTTTATTTGTATAAAATTTCAAGCGCCATTCATGTTAATGAACAAAGTACAATATTTTCATATGCCTAGTAAAGTCGGTTCAAGCTAATATTTACTCGATTAGTGAGGAGTGACTAGTGAGCTGGCATAGTTAAGTTGGTTAGCGGGATTTGTTCAGGTGTTGAAATCGTGCTGAGTATATAAGGTTTTTGTAAACATTCAGCAAAGATCAATGAGAAATGAATTTTCTGGTTCTGCATTTTCTACTTGGTCTTCTTCATTTAAGTTATTGTACATACATTTTTGTAAAATTTATATATTAAATAATTCCAAACAAATGGACATCCCTTTTATTACTGTACTAAAATTTATTTGAAAGAGGGGTGTTCTAGGTGGAGTCAGGAAGGGACTAGTAGGGGCGGTCGTCCTTGCAAGTAAAAAAAAAACATTCATCATTATCTAGAAAAAAATAAATTTTCTATGAAGTATATAGGTTCGTCATTATTAAATATTTTGAAAAATATTAATCAATATATATTCGCCCCTACGTAGTGAATTTTTCGGCTCCGTCCCTGATTCTAACTCTTGTTTATCGCGCACCTTCATTTCGATGGCCTTGGTTTCTTAACCAAGAAAACTGCAGCCTCTTCAAGGTCATGAAATCCCAATTCAACTACGTAGATCTTCTTTTATGCATGGGAAATTTTTTGATGTCTGAAACTTTTTTCAAAAATGTTCTCAAATTTTAATTCAATAGATTAGATTCACTTAAGTGTTTATTGTTTATAACTTCAAGTGAATCTGATCTATTAATTTTGAATTCGAACATATTTTTTGGGAAAGCTTTTGGGAATATTTGTAGTATTTGTTTTTGGATAGTCAAAAAATTTGGTCGGTTTTGGGATTACTCCAATCTATTGTTAACTAGTTTTCAGGGGACCAATCATACCGTCGACTTGCAGGGGCCCTATTTAAAAACAAGACTTTGCCTTACATAGACTGGTACCATAAGGATTATTAACACGTAAGAGGTTTCGAATCTGAAACCTAAAAGGTAGCATATCTTTAAGTCCAAGTCTTAACTACCAGTCCAACCTCTTGAGATTTTGGGAATTGTAGTCTTGCTATGTAACAATTTGCTCCTGCATTGTACAACATTGTTTATTTTTTCCCATAGACTAGGTTACTTATCCCTGCATTGTTGTTGAACAATCATGCTTAAATGTAAAGTTTCATTGAATTTTGGTACCCTCATGTTTTTGAAAATACATTGTAGAAGATAAAGTCATGATATATTACGTATCGCACTGAACTTTTACATTCACCAAACTATTTAAATTATAAACCACTCATCAAAACATCCAGTGAAACTCTCTCCTAAATGTCCAACCTTGATAGTTTGCACTATATATAGTTGGGATGTCACATGCTGGTACATGGCATTTGTATATTAACTATGCATATTACACCACACATGTCAATTTATATTTGATGGATTCCATTATTTAACGCGTTGTACATTACAAGTGATTTAAGATTTTTTTTTACTAAATTATTTTATTTTAAAGAGAATGAGTATTATTTGATATTTCGTGATATTTTTTTTTATAATTTTTTGTCTAGTATGTTTTTCATTTTTTTATTCATCTCGATGAGAGAAATAAAAAATATATAAAAATGTGAACCAAAATTAGAAAAATACAAATAAGACAATGTTAAAGATATTAAAAATTATAAAAATAAATTTGTATTCTTTTGAACCTATTCGCATTCAGTGAACCTTTCTGTTGCTTTTGATCATAATTAATTATTACTTTTTTAGATTTCTTATGTCAAAACAAATTGATTATAAATTAAAAAAACTTAACGGGAATTTGATAAAATATCATAGAAATGACCAAACAAATAGTGACGATGATATCAAAAAATTAAGGCCAAAGGTGGTAAATTCTAGTGCCAGAAATATAGTATTCAAATTTGAATACCATCATGAACGGACGTAATACTCTAACCTTGGAATTAACTTATATATGTATAAATATATATACAAATATACATATATAATATTTGTAGTTATTGTTTAAAAAAAGACATTAGAATTGCAGACCCATATACGTACTTTGAAACAATTAATTAATACATAAGAATTAATATTACCGTGATAATATAATATTGATATTATGTTAAACATGTAGAAGTTAGAGAGAATGAGATTTCATAAGCAACGCACAGTGTGCATGGTGGGTGAGAAGCATGCTTTATTACCAGCGTATGTGCAAAAATGGTTTTGTGTATCAACATAGATAAAGTTAAGAATTTTATTATACAGGAACAAAGATGTAATTGAGACAAAAAAAAAATAGATAACAAATTTTTTTTATATAATAATAGAGAAGTTTTGTTTTTTTACTGGCCCCCACTCCATCAAGTTTGGGTGAGAAGCATGCTCCATTCATCCCTGACAAATAGAGCTTTATTGCTTCCAAAGGTATCTCAAGTTGATTGGAAACAAAAGGCTGCAACTTCAAGTCTAAAGAGGTTCCCTTTCGATGAAGAGTATACATCACTCCCCAATATCCCCACATGTAATAACCAACAAAATACAACAAACAGATAAAACAAGCACTCATACCCACTCCTAGAATTAACGGAGACAAGAATCAAGCTCATGGCTTACCTTCACTTCTGCTTCTTCCTATTCCTCATCTCTTATCCCACTGTAACTACTCTCTCTCGCTCCCTCACTTCCAATTTTGGCATATTGTGAATTGGTCTTTCTAAAGTAAACCACATTTCCTTATTATTCGCACAATTCTTATGCAGGTTGCACTATCCGGGACAACTCAAAACCCGTTTGCGGCGAAAGCCTCAGCTATCAGGTACTGGAACAATCACATCTCCAATTCCAAACACCCTCCAAAGCCACCGCCCAATTTCCTTCTGTCAAAAGCATCTCCACTCTCCGCCGTGGAATCAGCGTTTTTCAACGGACTTGCCGCCCAAAATGCGCTGTCTTCCCATCTCTCCGCCTTCTGCTCCGCCGCCAACCTTTTCTGCCTGTTTGATTCTACAACAACTACAGACAAGCAAAACGCCGACTTCGCATTGTACTCCAACAAGAAGTTTTCCAACTACGGAACTTCCGGTCTCGCCGGCGCCGACGTATTCAAGAACTACTCCGATGGTATTCTTCTGATTTAATTTTCAAAATTTGATCACTTATTATTTTAATTAACATTCATTTACAGTGTGCAATTGGACTATATCTATATCGATTGATCGAATAATTATATATGTAGCTAATAAAAAAGCATGAACACTTAAAATAATAACATAACTTTATCATCAATGTTTCAAAGTTCCTGTCGGAATCTAATGCAGATGATGTCTACGATGAATATAAGATTACGCAAAACTTCTATTCAAAAAGTGCTTTTTCAACTCAGTATCCAAAGAGTTAAATCGGTGAGGCCGACATTGACCCGTAAAAATATAAACAATTATTGTGAGTGTAGGTTAGATAATTAATCTCAAACGTCTGTTATTTGAGATGTCCTAATTTAATAATAATCTCTCAAAAGTCAAAAAGATTAATTTTTCTAGCTATTGATGAAAAACACTATCCCTATTTAGAATGTGCTCAAAAGTTGATAAACATTGAACATGAAAGATATTTAAACATAAATACTATTTAGCTTTCATCTCAATTATACTTTTTGGGGTTAATTTTACTAACTGGACAGAAACATCTCATGAGGTTTATGAAATGATTAATTATGTCTTCCCTTTTTTTTTTCACATTTACCTGAGCATTATAAATAGGGTAAAATTGTACTGTCCTCTCCCATGGTTTTTGACAAATGCAAAGACCTTTCATGAGTTTTTGGAAAATGCATTTACCTCTCCTACATTACAAACTATTTAACATATTTTTTCTTGCCGTTAATTTTCTACAAACGCCCGTTAATTTTGATGGTAAAAGACCAAAATGTCTCTCATGAATCTTTTTATCTCTCTTTTCTGTATATATTTAGTCAATTTGTGTGTGGATAATATATTATATAACTATATTTATGTATGAGAAAAATATTTGTGTTATATTTATTTTTTGATCAAGTTTGTACAAATAAATATGTACTTATATTTTAACAACTAGTTTTTATTACAAAAATTAGATTTAACACTTAATGTATTTTGTTATATTCGTATTTTCTATATCTATTTTACCTAATGGAAGCACATATACATTTTATCCTATCTCCTAAAAAAATTATTATGACTTTTGATTTAATTTGTTTTTTTAATGTTTCAATTTCTTTCTCCTATTCGAGTTTTATATGATGAATCAAATTAAAATTAGGTTATATTATTCAACTTTGTAAAATTACTTAAGCATATTAGGTTTTAGTAATTATTATTTAGTTTTATAAAAAATAATACTTTTTTCTTAATCAACGAATCTCATTATCTTTTGTCATTTATATGTATTTTATCTAATAGAAAACATATATACATCTTAACCTTTAATATTAAGAAACAAATTCTCATGGTTTGTGACTTTTTGATCCTCATTGTCGAGATGAATAAAAAATAATAAAAACAATTAACAAAAAATTATACAAAAAGTCGTGAAACGAAATATAATACCCAACATCTTTAATAAATAATCATATAATTCAAACGAAAGACAAAATTAACTTTTTAAAAAAAATATAATTGGCATTGTTGTAATTTGTTGTACAAAAATTTATTAAATCTTTTTTAAATTAATTACTCATCTCAATTATAGAAATTTTAAAAAGTAAAAAATATGGATGGAAGTTTAAAGAAAATATAAATAAGACAACCCTATAAATATTAAAAAAATAAAATACTTTCCAAATGCTTTTCTAATTTTTAGTTGCAATATTTTACTTTTAAATATTTCTTATTAAGATGAATAATATATTTTAAAAATTTTGACATAAATTTATAATGACATGTGCCCACACTGACAAGTTTTGTTCTTAAAAAAAAATTGAGTACAAGAATTTACATACATTGATGTGAGATAAGGAGAGAGATTAGAGATCGATTAAAGAGCATTTTAAGTATTTAGAAACTTGTTACTGTCAAATCATCCATTTTTTGACGGAAATTAACCGAGGGTAAAAACAATAAATTATTTTTTAAAGTACCAGAGGTCAATGTATTTTTGATGTCACCCTTAAAAATATGATAATAACAACTAAGACGTGTTGATGTCATGATAGTCTTTTAAAATGCAAATAAGCCCATCTTTAATCTTTACCAATAAATGCTCATAAGAACTCCAAATTTGTAATATTTTCCAATATGAATCAAACGAATACACTATCAGTTTATAATACAATAATGCATATTGAAGTAAGTCTTACAAATTAACTACTCATATCTATAAAATTATTCATTAAAATCAAAACTTGAGGAACGAATAATACACCACAATACAAAATAAGATGATAAGTAGTACTTTGTCTGTGTTGTTTTCAAAGTTCACAGAATTATCATCGTATTGAAGTGCTCGGTCACCATGAGCACTTCAAAGGTAAAAACACATTAACAAAATTGAATCAAATGAGGATTCACTTCGTAATAGTTTTTCTTTGAGAAAAAATAGTCCTCCTAATAAAAAAAAAGAACCATATTTCTCAGGAACTGTACTTTTTAAATATTTTTTTTTGCTTGGAGATTTTCTTTCCCTTGATTTGGCATGTCAATCTAATAAATCTACCCATCTTAAAGTGCATTTTTTTTTACGTGTACTTAGTCTACGAAAATCTATGAATTAATTTTTTTTAAAACAAATGAATTAATTTCACAAAAAAATCAATTTCGATAGAAACAATGTTTTAATAACATTACTTGTATCGATTTTTTAACACAAATGAATCAATTTCGATACGAACAATGTTTTCGTAACATTAGTCGTATCGAAAACCTCATGAAAGCTCAGTCAAATCAACCTGGAAAAAGAGTTGTTGGGGCCTAGCAGTTTTTCCCCTTCACTTGGAACTGTTTTTAAATGAAACTGTGATGTCCTTTGCTTTTAATATTGTACCAGGGGTGGGTAGATTTTTATTACTTTCGTACGAATTTTTTCTCACAGGAATTAATTTTGCAACAACCTCCTTCACCCGCTACAGCAGGAGCTCCACTGGCCACAGCGAGAAGTTCACGTCCTACGCCGATGACGGCAACGTCGCTAATGCCAACTTCACTTCATACGGCGCCGGCGCCACCGGCGGTGTCGGCGACTTCTCGAATTATCACCCTGGAGTCAACGTTCCAAAACTTCAGTTCGCTTCCTACGACTCCGATTCGAACAATCACAAGCTCTCATTCTCGAGCTACACCGACGATACGAATTCGGGAAGTGAAGGCTTCACAAGCTACGGAAAGAATGGCAATGGCGTGCCTGCTGAGTTTAGCAGCTACGGTAATCTTGCAAATTTATGCTTCGAAATTAAAAAAATAAATAAAATAATATTAAAATTTATTACGTTCCAAACCTATGTATTTTAATCCAAATTCCCAACAGGCGATTCGTCCAACGTACTGGGTTCGACTTTCAGCGGATACGGGGAGATGGGTAACGGCGCCAACGATTCTTTTACGGGTTATACTTCACATGCTAACAACCCTACTAACAATTTCAAGGGTTACGGTGTTAATGGCAATTCTGCTGTGGACAGCTTCTCAAGCTACAGAAATGGAGCCAATGCCGGTACCGATTCGTTTCAATCTTATGGCAAAAATTCAAACTCTGATAAAGTAAATTTCGTGAATTACGGGAAAACATTTGGCGGAGGGACAGACACATTCAGAGAATACGGGAAAGGATCCGTGGGTCCCACTGTCGGATTCAAAGCTTATGTTGTCAACAACACATTCAAAGACTACGCCAAAAAAGGAGTCACATTTGCTCAATATGTCAATTTGACTTCTTCCAATACAGGAGCACCAGAGGGGAGTGGCATTTCGGTAAATAAGTGGGTGGAGCCGGGTAAATTCTTCCGAGAATATATGTTGAAAGAGGGAACCGTAATGAAAATGCCCGATATTCGGGACAGAATGCCGAAGAGGTCGTTTTTGCCCCGGGGGATCTTGTCCAAATTGCCATTTTCTACTAATGGACTACCAGAGCTGAAGCGAATCTTTCACGCGCGGAACGAATCAGCAGCAGAACGTGTGTTGCTTCACGCGTTGTCAGAGTGTGAGCGGAACCCTAGCCCGGGCGAGACCAAGCTGTGCGTGGGGTCCGTCGAGGACATGATAGACTTTGCGGTGTCTGTTTTAGGCGACAAGGCGGAGGTCAGAACGACGGACAACGTTAACGGCTCAAATCAGAACGTGATGATCGGAAAAGTCAAAGGAATCAACGGTGGAAATTTGACCAAATCAGTGTCGTGTCATCAGAGCTTGTACCCGTACTTACTGTATTACTGCCACTCTGTTCCGAAAGTTAGGGTGTACGTGGCAGACATCCTTGAAGTGGAGGTAAAGGTTAAGATAAATCAAGGTGTTGCCATTTGTCATATTGACACGTCAGCGTGGAGTCCAGACCACGGGGCATTTGTGGCACTAGGGTCCAGCCCTGGGCGTGTTGAGGTCTGCCATTGGATATTCGAGAATGACATGACCTGGACTATTTCTGATTGACCTGCCATTTGTCACAATGCATGTATGCTAAGGTCATTCAAACTACATATTGCTTTGTATTAAAGATTCAACGTCTTCTCCAATAATTTAATCATGTTTTTGACTATTTGAAGTTGGGACGAAGAAAGATTGGATTCCTCTTTTCTTCGAACATAACACGCATGCTCGCTCCAATGAAGTATGAATAGAGTGGTTGTGGATGGACATCGACAACGATATTTGCTTTGTGAATTTAAGACATCCTTCTCCATGTGATCTATTTTCTCAATTGATTGATGCTATCCTACCAAGCAACATTTCTTCGCAGTAATTTTACTTTTCGGGACAAACTTAATTGTTTCTATCTTTCTTTACTACACTTATTCTTGCAACGTCCAAGAGCAAAGTGAATTTCGAATCAACTTACGAAATAGCTAATGATTAGCAGTCAAACTTGAAAGTAGCTCGGCCACTTGATGAAGCTAGCAACTTGTGATAGTAGATCATGATTTTCGGTTCCATTTTAACCTGTTGACGACCAACAAATTTTTTTTTTTTTTTTAACTATAGTTGAGATGAAAAGGAGAATGGGTCCCATCAAGCATGCCCAAAATGCAAAAATTTAAATTTTTGCATTTATATGCGCTTTTATTATGTAGGTTAGGCCCATTCGAAAATAATATATTTTTTAATCATATTTTTACAAAAGAAAACTCCTTAATTCCAACCACAATAATTGTAATTTCGAGAACTAATTACATAAAATGAAGTTTATCTATTTGTTGGACTCGGCCTAGATTATTCATCTAGATAGCCTACGTATCCCTTCTTCGAGATCAAGTCAAACATAGTTCATGCATGGTTTATGTAAATTTATTTTGGTGAGTCTTGGTGGTCCATTTAGAAACTAGGACTTGCAGCATCATTGTAAAAATAGAGCACATCCCAACTAGGTTAGCACTCATTCTTTTACTAATCATACGACGATTTATAATTTTTTAAGTTTGTGACTACGTACATCTGTTTACATGTGTTTGTCTTCGTATTTTATTTGTTAAGCCCAACATACACCGACATATGTTTGGATCAAAATGAAGTTATCCGTAGTTTTTATTAAACATTTAATTTTTAGTGAACAAGTTCACAATATTTGAACCTATTTATTTACGTTGCCTACGTATCTAATTTGACTGATTTAAAATTTAATTAGGACATGTCATAATTAGAATCAAGTCAAACCGTAGTTCTCAATTTTAATATTTTAATATTGGTGCAAAAATTTAAGGTTCAACAAAAAAAATTGTAATTGAACCCATATAAATGAGTTATTTACGTATCCAATTTTATTCAGAATCAAGTCAAACCATAATTCTAATTTTTTTTAAAATTTAATATTGCGAACATTGAAAATTTACAAAAATAAATTGTGATTGAAATTATATAAGTGAGTTACCTATGTATCCAATTTTTTTTTATTCAGAATCAAGTCGAATAATATGTTCTTGTTGCGAATAAAATTTGAATTTTGACAATAGGGTTGTCAAGGTTGACTTTTTAACCAATATAAATAACATTGAGTGTTGTGTTTCATGCCTTTGCAATTTGTCGTGGAAAATTCTTGGTTTCACACTCAAGTCAGCCCATGCCCAATTTACGAAGACATAACGTTAAACTAAGGCTTCGTTTGATAAACTTAAAACTGAATAAATTAAGTAAAAAAGAAAATAATTGATTTGATAAGAAATATTTAAAATATTAAAAATTTAATATAAATAAAGAGTAAAAAAATAAGTTGGTCCCCTACTTATTATTTATTACTTATCACTTAAGTGTTTATTATTTTGTTCTCTTCAAGTGTTTTTTTATTGATATCTAACAGTGACAGAGGTTCCCAACTTTCTCTCTCCTCTCTTTGAGTCTCGGCCCACAGCAGCCAGGGCCGGCCCTGGGATAAGCCCTGCAAGCCCTCAGGCTCGGGCAACCCCCGACGCGGGGTATTTTTTTTATAAACATAAAAAAATAATAGAAGTCCATCAAAAAAATTATTATTAATACTAAGTGGGTAACAAAACTAAAGTCGAACTTGGGCAACCCAAATGTCGGGGTCGGCACTAACAACAGCACCCGCACACAACGACATGCCAACATCACATCTTCTTTTCTCGAATTTCTCACGGACTGAATACTATAATCCTTTAATAAATATTCACAAAAAACTTAGTGCACATATATTTAGTGCAATTTAATTTCTCTCTTTGATCGAATGCAATTAGTGCATGTAGGTTTTAGTGCCGTAACTATAAACTTGTAGGCAATATGATCGATGATCATGTTTACTCAATTATTTTATGTGTTTGACCTTACTCAATTATTTTATTATTTTTTATCTCTGTGTGAATTTTTTTTTATAAGTTTTTGTCTTTCGTCAAATTTTCGTGGATTATTGGTTCATTTCGACAAAAATTTCAGAATAATTGTAAATAATAGACAAAATTTGAAAAACGTTCATAAAATACAAAAATAATAAAAAAATAGGTTCTTTTTATGCTTATTCGTCATCTTTAGTGACTTTTTTTAGCTTTTGGACATAATTTTATATTTCTTAGATTTGTCTTCTCGAGACAGACCAATAATTTACAAAAATTTGAGGTCAAAACAACAAATGCAAAAGATTTGAATAGAGACGGAACGTTGTAAGGAGATTGGATCATGAGAGAGACATTACAAGTAGATTGGATTTTGAGTGAGATAATTTTGAAGCAGATGGAGGATCAACCCAAGCTGACAAAATTTTAATGCTCAATTTACGTGATCAAATTACAATGCAATTGAATGCTATAAACTACTATTGAGCGTTAAAAATGTAATTTTTGCTACTTTAATAATTGACGAAGTTTCAGTAATAATAGTAATTAGTATTATTGTTGAGTATGTTTCTAATATTTTATTTATGTTATTATAATTTTGATAGTTGTATGTTTGTCTATATAATTAACTAGTCCAACATGAATATTTGAAGGATAATGTTGAAAAATTAATGAATTTCAGACTTCAACTGATTACACTAACTAAACAACTTATTTAATTTAATGCTTAAAATTCAGTACATATCAAATAACTTTTTAACTTAAAAAATTCAACTTTTAATTTTCAGCACTTAATTTTTTAGTTTTCAGTTTTATCAAACAGACCCAGAGTGTTGCTTTTCGCCTCCAACAAAATAGGAGGGGTGGCCTTGTTTCATTTATCAAAATGTCCCTATCTTTCTTTTATTCATTATTTTATTGTAAGTATTTTGTGGTATTAAAATAAGTCTCATGTTAAGTAAGTTTTAATTTTAAAAAAATATCAAAAATTTATCGTTAACTAAAAATAATATTTAAAGATCAACTGCGAGCTCGATTATTAAAAGGTATTTTTATTTTTTACTTTTTTTAAGTGTTCCGTGATACATAAATTGAAGGAAAAAAACTTAGCAATTCAAGAAGAAAAGTAAACATGATTTATTTTGGAGTATTTTTTATTTTTATTTATTTTTTAATTTTATTAGCTTTGCATCATATATTTATAATTATTGATTATTTACTTTTATCACATGTCTTAATGTGTCTAATTTTGGAGAGAACAAAAGTGACTGACACTGCTCGTTCGAACCCATTTCAATAATGATTTTTAAATTTTTTTCTTAAAAAAGTGCTAAAGATTTATTGTTGACTTAAAAAATTATTTCAGAATTAACTGTGAACTCAGAATATTTTGATAAATGATGAATTATGGTAAGGTATTTTTTGATTTATAAAACAAAATTAAAAATTTCTTAAATCATCCAAAAATATTTACATTCATCACATGTCCTAATGCGTCTAACTTTAGAGAGAAAAAAAGTGACCGATACAGCTCATTTGACCCTCTTTCGGTCGTATTTTTTGAATTTTATTCTAAAAAAATATTACAAATTTAGTGTTGACTTAAAAAATTATTTCGGAATTAACCATGAACTCATAATATTTTGATAAAGACTTGTTGAATTATGGTAAGATATTTTTTGATTTATACATTATTATTATTTTTCTTTTTTTTTGTTGATTTGTAAAACAAATTAAAAATCTCTTAAAGCATCCAAAATATTCACATTCATCACATGTTCTAATATGCTCAACTTTAGAGAAAAAAGTAATCGACACCGCTCATTCGAGCCCATTTTGGTCATGCTTTCCGAATTTTATTCTCCAAAAAATACTAAAAATTTACTGTTTACTTAAATAATTATTTCAAGATTAACTGTAAGCTCGAGATATTTTGATAAAAAGTTGTTTAATTTCAGAATTATTGTAAGTTGGTTGATTCTTTTTCTTTCAAAAATTGTTTTCTCTTTAAAAAATAGATTATTTTCTTAAATTATTTTCATTCGTTGAATCATCATTTTGGGTAGGGATGGCAACGGGGCGGATTAGGGGCGAATTTGACTATCCATGCCTCCATCAGTGAATTCAAAATCTGCCTTCATCCTCGCCCCATTCTCCGAACGGGGAATGAACTTCACCTTCCATCCCCGCCCCGAATGAAGATCGGAGATTCTTGCCTTGCCCCATTTTTTTAAATAAAAAATATTGATTCAACTCATATAAAAATAATCACAAATTTACAATTACAAAGACTAATCCAAAACATAGTATAGAGTCTAAATTTTATCAAATACCACAAAATAAAAGAAGAGAATGCTTAAAGATCTATTGAAGACTAATACATTAAACAACATAATTTAAATTGACTACTAGTACACAACATATATATTTTGAAAATCTATCTTTACGTTAAAAAAATACTCTAAACTCTATTGAATAAAAAGAAGAAGAGAATGATAAAGGAGTTAAAAAGTAAAATTGTAAATATTTATATGTAAATGGGTTAAAAAGTACAAATAATATCTATTTAATAATTATTTTAAAATGAATCGGGAAACGGGGTGGATGTACTAAGATCCGTCTCTGACCGATTCCCCATTTTTTTTGAACTTTTACCTCCAAATTTAACTCGATTCCCAAAATAAATTCTTGAAACTCTAACCCAAACGAAGCGGAAAATAGGCGAATCATATCGGATCGGACGAAATTACCATCCCTAATTTTAGAAAATCCAATGGAGTCTGTAACTGGGACAGAGCATAATTGCAGTGGAAAAACAACAATGCCACTTTACTAGCCTTTGATTGCCATATTTGCTCTTTTTCTTACCATTTTTGAAACTTGATTGAATTAAATTATTATTTGGAAAAAATCTCATTTTTTGCAAACCTTTATATGTTTTTAAATTATCAAACGCAATTAGCATAAGTTGAATTTATATTACTTTATTTTTATAATTTGTATGACATAAAAATAATTTATGCATCAAATAATTAGTATGTCACGATCCAATACACAAGGTACACCAGTGAGAGCAACTACATCCAGTAGCTTGAGTATTTAAGACATATCATGCGAATTTGTATGAATCTGGCAGTATAGAAATTACATGCAAAACTCCAAAGGTCTGAATATGTTTTCGATAGTTTCACATCTTTGGCGTTTCGTATTATCGGATCGAATATTTAAATTTCTACACAATAAGAAGAATAACATATTCATCTTCAAATTAAAAACAATAGCTATAGACAACTTATTAAAATACATTAGATAAATATTAACTTACAATAATATAACTTTTCTTGATGCTTGGCTTCTCCCCAAAACATATATTAGGGAGAATTAGAGTAAAGATAAAAAAAAGTAAAGAATTAGTGTGAAGATAAAAAGTTTATTAGTTAAAAAAATTCAAAATTTTAACCGTAACCTAATTGATAAATTTTAAGACTAACTGCGGATCCAATTTTATGAGTTTAAAAAAAAAAGAAATAAAAAATTGGTGCGAAAATAAAAAGTTGAATTGGTTAATTTTTTTAAAAAAATTACATCCTATTATTATTATTATTTATTTAAAATTTATTTTTAATTATACATTTTTAAAAAAATCAATGTGAAATAGTAGAAGGAAGGAAAGTGGTACTTTTGTAATTTGGATAGAAAGGTGACAATTTTAAAATTTCGAAAGAGTGGGGCATTTGTTTAGGAAGAGTGTGATTTTTGTCTTGGGGAAAAGATGACAATTGAAGGATTAGTTATGCCCAACATAAACTAAATTTGGAAAATTAAAACCTTTACTTTTATAGAAGATTAGTTTACGAACCATACAAGGCTATTTTTCTCTTTGGAGCTTTGAGTAAATATCAATGAAATTTGAGTTTTTAGTTTCTATGTACTTGCAAGAAATATAATGCATTTTAGACAATTCAAGGTACTCAATTTACAGCCTAAAAGAGAACCCCATTTATGAATCGCGGGGTGATAAGCATATTTTCTAGTGTTGTTCACAAGGCCATGTGAGGCAAAATAAAAAGCTTCTCGGGCTGATTGGCTATGTCGCCGCCAACATAAATGGTTGGGCCTGAACAAACAGCTTAGTTAACTCATCCACTCACAGCATACCATACGTCATGGTTGGACCTGAACAAATAGCTTAGTTATTTCAAGTCTTTATTGCTTCACAATCAATGCCACTACCTAAGATGTCGTATCTTCCACCACACATGCAACATCAACCCTATCGAGCTCCAATGATCCGAAGCATGCTACTATCAGAATTTTGCAAGCATTGGCCACCTGTCTTTCGCGGAGAGCCCAATCCTATCGCAGTTGAGTTATGACTCAAACAAATTGAGAAGTTGTTCAAAACAATGGGAATCACTAGTGATGGAGATCGGATTGCTATGGCTACGCACCAAATGCAAGGTGAAGCTGACTACTGGTGGGACGTTGTCCAAACCTTCAATGACGTCGAGAAGATGATGTAGACACAATTCAAGACTTTGTTCTTAAACAAGTATTTTTCGACGCCTATGAAGCAGACTATGATTCAAGAGTTTATGGAGCTAAAGCAGGGGAGTATGAGCGTAACCCAGTACGCTGCTCGTTTCAAAGAGTTGTCAAGATGCCACAGCCCTAGTACCAACTGATGAGTCCCGAGCACATTGTTTTGAATGGGGTCTGTGTAACGCCCCGCTTCTCGGTAACGTTAATTAAAACATTTTAATACCATTTAAACATGATTAAAACATTAAATTTATAAATGTGGAATATGAATTAAAACATTGTTCACAAAAGTTTGACAAAATTACTAAAATACCCATTCTGAGATTACATTGTGAATTGAAAATAATATATAGAGTTTTTAAGGGTAAAGTCTCCATGTGCTATCACGGTCTACAGCTCAAAAGCCCGACTCTTCTAGCTACTATTCTACATCAGGCATGAAATATTGCCAGGGACAGAGAAATTGCTCCATAAGTACAAAATACTCAGCAAAAAAAAAAAATACTCGAATCACTAACCCAAGAAGTATGCACTTTGACAGATATAATTGTAAAGACCTCAAATTTTAGAATTTTAATAT
>JABCMJ010019437.1:0-10550 GCA_014822125.1 Arbutus unedo | reverse complement strand
TATATATATATATATATATATATATATAATTTTTGTTCAAGTAATTTTAGTCTCACTTATTGTTTGCAGTTTAATTTATTTTTAACCCTGTTCAGAATACAATCCAACCAAACTCTATTCTACTTTGTTTTAAGGAAAAAAAACTCTAATTTAAATCATACAACGATATCAAATGGAAGATTGGGTAGAGACTCTAGCTCAAAATTTGTCATTCATACAGCTCTATACCCATATGTACCAAGCACTAATTGAGGTATACTTTATAAATGGTACTCTTTCTTTTATGTTCCTAGGAGGTCAAAATTTTATAGAAACTATTTTTTGTTTGGAATTTTTGATGATTCTTGTTCTGAGTTTTGTTTGGCTAATGATAATATTGGAGATTTTGGTAAATTTTTGTGTTTCTTTGTGTTGAAACTTGAAAATTGTCTAGGGATTGCAATTGGGCTAAATTTGTAATAATTTTTAATGTATTTATTTCTATGTTTCTGGAAATAATGGAAGACTTGGTTGATTTTAGGCTCTAGCTTAGTTAGTGTCTGTGTACTGAGTAAAAGATGTTCGAAGGAGTTTACGAAAACAATCACACTTGGTAGATGATTTTGATGATTTTTTTTTGCAGGTCTCCTTTGTGTTGGTGTTAAATTTTATAGGTTTGGGAGAAATTTTGTGTTCAGAGCAAGAAAATGATAAAACTAATTGCAATTGGCCCATTCTTCAACTTTCTTATGAGAGATCATTAGAGATTGATCATCGTGTAATATGCAAGAATTAATTTATACTAATGTATATGTAGAGTACCCACAGATATGATTAGATTTTTAGTTATGTTGTTAATGCATAGCACTAGTGGGTGTATTTAAATTTTTACTTATGTTGTTATTACACTTTAGAATGTTGACTTTTACAAATTACAATCTTACTCTTTTAGATTTAAACTAAAATGGAATGACAAGAATAAAAGAAGGAAGATAAACTCTTTTGTAATTTTTAAAACTAAGAGTGGATATATATATGTAGAGGGAAAGACTTCATGGACTAATATTTTTTTAAACCAATATTAGACCACAGATCTAAATTCTTCATTCCTGATTAAATTTTAATTATCTGAACCGTTTAATGTGTTTAAAACATGTTTGAAAATTGCTTGATCTAAGTAGTAGTTCATAAAACAGTTTCTGTCAACATTTTGAACCACTATTGAATCAAGTCATTTTCGATAATATTTTGAGCTGATTTCTCGCAGTTACCCTTAAAAATATGTTTTAAACACATTGAATGATTAGGATCATTAAAATTTAATTAGGAATGAAGAGTTTTGATGTTGGTTTAATATTAATCTAAAAAAATATTGGTCCATGGAGTATTTCTCAACATCTAAACTCTTCATTCTTGACTAAATTTTAATGATCCGAACTATTCAATGTGTTTAAAACATGTTTTTAAGGGTACTTGCGGGAAATTAGCTCAAAATATTACCAGAAAGGACCTATTTCAAACAGTAATTTATAAAACAGTTTCTGTTAGCATTTTGAACTATTATTTGGATCAAGCTCTTTCCGGTAATATTTTGAACTGATTTCTAGTGGGTACCCTTAAAAACATGTTTTAAATATATTGAACGGTTCGTATCATTAAAATTTAGTCAAAAATAAAAAATTTAAATATTAATCTAATATTGGTCTAAAAAATTATTATTTCATAAAACCTTTGAAAAAGAAGGCGTGACCAGTGATCTCAAACATCACTTTATTTTTTTTATTTTTAGACAATCATGATGTATTTCATACGGAAAAAGAAGCCATGCATGACCGCAATTCTTTTCATATCCACCATGCCCCCCATAATTGTAAACATAATCATGTCGGTAGCAAAAAGAAGAAACAAAAATGAAGGAGTACTCAGAAAAAGTTTACGAAAGTATCATTTCATGTATAGATTTAAATATAAATTCTAAGGTTAATTTTTATTTAATTGATAAATTAACTTATTTATTGTGTGTGTTTCATATCTAATTAAAAATTTAATAGAACTTCATATTTTTAGACTTTGATTTTTTTCTGATTAGTTAATAAATGAAACAGTTTCCAATAAGAGTTGTACTTTAATGAAAAGTAAAAATTACAGTTCATTTAGGAAATTGATCCTCTTTCTATTTATAAAAGAGCATCTGGTCTTCTTTCAAATAAAAGTGACACCTGATTGCTAAAAAATAAGGTAATTTAGAGAAATTTGTCTTCTACCTAGGGCTTAATGCTCTTTGTAAAATTATGAATGCTATTATTAATTATGGAGGCATTTAGATTCTACACAAATAGATCCGGATATGTTGATCGTCTTTTATGGATCTGAGTACTAGACTATTGTTTATTTTATTTCCGCATAACTTTTAATTTGTGAGATCATGATAGTTCAAGATCTTGACATAAAAATAGGTTGTTGTTTATTTAACACCATTAAAAAAAAAACTTACATAAATGTAATTTGAATAATTTAATTTATGTAAGCTCTTTTAAAATGATATGGGTCGTTAGATAATTTCGTATAAATCTGTGTCCAAATTTACATGCGAAAAGGTATATCTGTAGACTCATAAATTGCATTCGCTTAAGGAATTTTCAAAGAGCAGCATTTTCAAATTTGCCCTTACACACAGAGTCACCTACTCACCTTACATAAGAAAAAATTGTTCCAGAATATTATTTCATCCCTCACAGTAATATGAGGGTCCTAACTCTAAATGTGAATCTATTCGACTCCTAATTCTAGACGTGCATCTGATACATCATAAGGAGAGAATCAGATGATACTCAAGGAGCATAAAATAATCTATCCTAATTAAGTTGAGAAATTGTTTCAATGCTCTTAAAATGCTGTCTATCCCTCTCACATTACAAAATGATGTGTGAAATTTATTAAAACGTACCTAAAACTTACATAATATCAAGAAGTCATCACTTTGGATGTCTTAAAAAAATCCTCCTTTTAGTATATTAGACCTAATTTTTTAATTTTTAATTTGTCTTTATATAAAAAATAAGCACAATATAAATCGTCTTAAAAAACTCCAATTAAAGAGTATGCTCGAAAATATCAGAGCTGGCATTGCATAATATATATTTCACATAATACGGAGATAGAGTAGAGTAACGGAGCATGAAATAAGCACACCACACGCCCCACTTATCTCATAATTTCCGCCTTAATTTACTCCCAAAGCAACAAAAACACCGGTCAAAAGTGTAAGCAAGAAAAGGGAGTAAAGTACACACCCCCCATTATCCTCTCCAAAGTCCCGTAGAAAAGCTTTAACTAAAATTCTTGTACACTGACATAAGCAGCCACATGCAAATTAAATGAAATCCAAATCCCATATCTATCCTATTACTAATTTATTTCGCATTCAAAGGTATCCTCCTGCTTACCGCTCTTGTTGTCCCCCCAAACGAGTCCTACGTGACTGCCTTCTAATTGCCATCTTCTCTCTCCTATTATATATCCCAACCTTTCCCAACCCTTCATACTACAACACCAGTACTAGAGCTCACTCTCTCTACAATGGCGGAGAGGGTGTTTATCTTCTACCTTGTATTCACACTCTACTTCACTTTCTCTCTCTCTAGAACTCAGCCTCTGGACTCCAAAACTACACTCCTCGATGTCTCCTCTTCGATCCAGAAAACTCTAGATGTATTCTCATCCGAGTCGACTCAGTTAGAGCAGACCCTTTCGCCATCGTCTTCGCTCTCTTTCCAACTGCATTCTCGATCGACGGTTCACAGAGCTCAATACAGTGACTACAAGTCACTTACCCTAGATCGACTCGGGCGGGACTCGGCTCGTGTCAAATCGCTTCAGACCAGGTTAGATCTGGCGATTAGAGGCATTGCTAAGACGGATCTGAAACCGGTTGATACTTCTGTGTTCGAGGAGGAAGCATTGGAAGGGCCGGTCATTTCGGGGACGAGTCAAGGAAGCGGCGAGTACTTCACCCGAGTCGGAATCGGTCATCCTCCGAGTCAGGTCTACATGGTGCTCGACACGGGGAGTGACGTCAACTGGGTTCAGTGCGCACCCTGCGGCGATTGTTACCAGCAAACCGACCCGATCTACGAACCCGCTTCGTCGACGTCGTTTTCGCCTCTCACTTGCGAGGCTAAGCAGTGTAAATCGCTCGACGACTCGATGTGCCGTAACAACACGTGTCTCTACGAGGTATCCTACGGCGATGGATCGTATACAGTTGGCGACTTTGTGACGGAGACTATCACGTTCGGCGGCTCAGCTTCGGTAAATAACATAGCCATCGGCTGCGGCCACAACAACGAAGGCTTGTTTGTCGGAGCTGCCGGATTGATCGGCCTCGGAGCCGGCCGTCTCTCCTTCCCTTCTCAAATCAACGCCTCTTCCTTCTCTTACTGTCTCGTGGACCGTGACTCCGACTCCGCCTCCACTCTAGAGTTCGACTCAGGAACGCCATCTAACGCTGTTATCGCTCCGTTACTCCGCAACCGCAAACTCGACACTTTCTACTACCTCGACTTAACGGGACTCAGCGTTTCCGGCGAGTTACTTACGATACCTCCTTCAGCTTTGCATCTCGACGGCAACGGTGACGGAGGAGTTATTGTTGACTCGGGGACGGCGGTGACTCGGTTGCAGACGGAGGCTTACAACTTGCTCCGTGATGCGTTCGTTAAGGGCACGAAGGGCTTGCCGTCTACTGACGGCGTGGCGTTGTTCGATACCTGCTACGATTTATCGTCGCGGAAAAGCGTCGAGGTCCCAACAGTATCGTTTCGCTTCTCAAACGGTAAGTCCTTGTCGCTACCTGCTAAGAATTACCTGATACCGGTTGACTCAGCCGGGACATTCTGTTTTGCATTTGCACCCACGACGTCTTCGCTGTCAATTATCGGGAACGTACAGCAGCAAGGGACACGTGTCAGTTTCGATCTTGCCAATTCCCTGGTTGGGTTCTCCCCCAACAATTGTTAGCTTTAAACAACCAGTTTATGGATTTTCTTTTGCTTTATATTCTCTTTAGTTTAGTAATTTGAAGTGGGTTGACGGTGTGGGCCCCTCCTAATAAGTGTAAGGTGATGTGGTGGGACCGCCTGCGGGTGCGTGTTATTATTATTTCGAATTTATTATTTTGTATAGTGTTGAATTAATTATGATTTGACGAAAAGGCCAGTTTGGCCTAGCTATTATTGTCTATCTTCTCGGTTTATTAATTTCTGGATTCGGTAAATGGACGTAAATTTTTTAATAAGTTGAGAACTTCACGTGCATCTAACAGCTTTGAATATATACGAACACATATGTGTCCTTTTCTTTTTTTTTTTGATGTATTTTAAGTTTGGTAAAATGTTCTGACCTCCTCTGAGGTTTCTGACAATGTAGGAATCTCTTTAGAGAGTTTAGAATTGAAATTATTACACTATTTTTTCTTTGTTGTTAATTTCATACAAACACATGGTTAGTTTTGATGATTAAAATACTAAAATGTCCTTATTAGTCTTTTTATTTCTTTTTTATATACTAATTTGTCTATTTATGTGTCTATATAATAATACAATGCACAACGATATTTACATATGATATATTTGTATTATATAATTATATTTATTATTTTAATTCTCATTAAATTTGTGCAAATAAATATACATTTTATATTTTGATAACTATTTTTTTATATAAAAATTATATTTAAGTATCTTATTATATTTATATTTTTGTATGTATATTTTGCATAATGAAATCACATATATATTTTAGTCTATTTTATAAAATAATTATTATAATTTTTAATTTATTTTTTATTAATGTTTTAATTTCTTTATCTTATTCGAATTTTAAAAGAGAATTAAATTAAATTTAAATCATATTAATGAAATTATACAATTAATTACGCATTTTAAATTTTAGTAACTATTGTTTAGTTTTGTAAAAAAATTATATTTTTTCAATGAATATTGTTATTTCTTCGTTCTATATATCTATTTTATCTAATAGAAATAGAAAGTACATATATATCTTAACATATTATATCAAAAAATAATTCCTGTGAGTTCATTAAAAAGTTAATATAATTTAATTTTAACATAATGTTTCTTTGTCTATTAGAATTTTAAGCTTAACTTTTGTTAATTTTATATAATTTTATTTATATATTATATTTTAGTAATAAGAATAAATATATATTTTTTATTTTAACTGTTTGATTAATTTTGTTTTTTACATATATTTTATCAATGAGTAGTACATATTTATTAACTCATCGTATTTAATTTTTTTACATCGTGAATATTTACCGGAAAACTAAATTTTTTTACATTTATTTTAAAAGATAATTTTTTATCTTCTTAAGTGTATTTTTGAAATAAAATTTTTTATAACTCTTAAAAAATAACAAAGCGCTTGCATTGATTTTTCATTGTCTACTTGATAATCCATTAATCATATGTCCAAATAATATGTTATACATCAAATGTCTTTAGTTTTATTTCTATTTTTGTGTAAAAAAGGAAGTGGGCGACACATGTCACTTAACAAATAAATACATTTTGTGTGTAAATATGGTATATATGAAATACTTGCATTTTGGCATAAAAATTACAGAACCATGTTAGGTCTCCTCTAGAAGACTATTAGGAACTAAAACAAAATAAAGACAAAAAAAGTGTCCCCATGCTGTTATTTGAAGTAGTGGCATTTTTTTAAAAAACAAATTTGAACAAACTAAGGACTAGTGGGCTTAAAACATGGACACCGTGCGATTTGCAATACGTGTACGTGGGTACCTACGTAGGCATAAAATTAACAGTTCCAATTTCAAAGTCACGGCAGAGGCAATGTTACAAATTGAACAAATATTTTTGTGGTTTTCTCCACTAACTTCAACTACCCAACATGGGTTGGTGGAGAAAATTATATCATTTTTCTTCTATATAAAAACATGGCATGATGCTTGAGGTGAGCATCTCCAACAAATATCTCAAAACTAAAATATAGCAATAGAGTTTTAAAAAAATAATATCAAAATTAACTCTAACAAAAATATTAAAAATATTGTCAAATCCTATGTTGCAATTGATAGGCTACTTGATGTCAAATTTGTCAAATACTTTTTTGTCTTAAATATTCTAATTTTAAATATTTTTTTATCTTAAATGACTCAATTTGACATATTTATTGGTGATCAAAAAATTTAAATGTCAAATTACCACATAGGCTACTAAAAAAATTTGACACCTTAAAATTTGACATTTTTTTTGGAGATGCTCTCTAAAAAATTAAAAGTAAAAAGCTAAGAGAGAGCAAGAGGGATTACATGTTCGTGCCACGAAGATGATTCACCAATATCAAAATATTAAATTATGGACTACGTTTAACTTTATTTATTTATTTATTTTAATTTTAATTTGTCCTACAATGACATGTTTTATTCCTAGTTTTAAGGACGCTTTCAATACTAAATGACAAGTTCACAACTGGAGAAAAAATAAATTATATCGATAAATAAACAAAAAATCAACTAATGCATTTGTTAAAAAAATAACTAAAATAAAAGAAATTACATACCTTTAGTGTAGTTAGGAAAAAAAATAAAAATTGTGTCTCCTACAGCGTTATTTTCTTTTTTATAGCCATGACCGAAGATTTTTTAGGTATTTTATAAAAGTAATATGGTGATTTCATAAAAACAAACTAACCTATTTTTAACAAAAATTCACGGTAGGGGAAAAATGGTATAATTGGTTCAAAAACAGGGGAGATAAGTGCATTTTTTAAAACCTCAGGGGAGGTGCCTATAATTGTTAGAAACCTCAGTGGAGATTAGCGCATTTTACCTTATTCCATCAAAATTTTGATTTATTATTTGTGGAATTCAAAAGGTGAAATATTATTATCCAAATAAAAAAATAGTAAAGAGGAAAAAGTAACTTGATAACGCGTTCAATGACGGTTCAAAGACCTCCAACAAAATTAGGACACCTTTGTAGTGTCGGTCAACACCCTAATGCCTAAATCGGAAATCAATTGCGTATATAAATGGTTGAATGTACTTTAAATTAAGTAAAATAATAAAATCATACCTCTTTCACGATCATAATGTGCTTTATACTCTCCTAGACCTTTGAATCCTGCCAGAAGTCCATTTCTCATGAGTTGGGATAAGACTTTGAAAGGGTAATTGCTTAGGAGTTTTGAGATCCTGATCTTAAAGTGGATAAAAGCCTAATTTACTACAGTTTGCCCTCTGGGTGGTACACTCCTAATTGGAGTATCCTTCTTGATTGAGACTTCCTGTAGATAGAAGGGACCCACTTAGATTGGCCCGCTTAGGATTAGCTAGGCCGAGAAGACCAAGAAAGCTCTAACTGAGGTGTCAAGCCGATTACAAAAGGTCAAGTTGGCCAAGCTTACTCAGTCGTCGATTCCTTACCTATTAGCTACTCCCTACTTTTGAGACGAATGCAAAGAACTCGTAGAAGCAAATGAAGGCTCTGAATCGAGAGTTACCTTTTATCATGATAGACATTAAATGCATGTGCCAGTCGTTCCATCAAACTGACACGTAACACTTATCCAACTGTTGGATGTGCCAACAATTGAAAGGACAAGATTAGAGGGGCTATTGGGCCACATGTTTTCAATCTAGTCACTGATCGTGCCAAAATCAAAGGTTGAGATTTAAAAAGTGAGGAATGCAAGCCGTTTCTCCTTTTTACCATTGCTCCTCTTCTAATTCTCCATTTTTTATCTTCCTATTTGTAAAGACCCGTATTTTGAAATTTATTAATAAATAAAAATTTGAATAATTATTTTAAAATTTAATGTATTAAATTTTAAAATAATTATTTAAAACTTATTCTTTGTATTTAAATTTATGTCTATACGCATATTTTATATTTTTCATACACATACACCATATATACATAATTTATACAAATCAAATCATATATATATATATATATATATATATATTTCATCAAAGACTTATCACATCTATCACTTTTTCATCTATCATTCAGGCCCGCCCCAAGGATAGGCTCATAAGGCCACTTCCTTGGACCCTCCAAAATTATCCAAAATGAAGATCTCAAAGTAGTTTTGGTTCTTAGAAAAAAAGCCCTAAAATTATTTGTCCCTTACTACTTTTATTATGTAAGGCCTAACTAGGAAAAAAAGTCCAAATAGTTATTTAGAGCAAAACTATTGAATTTGAAGAAAAAAGAATAGGTTAGTGTTTCATGGACCTTATTAAATAAGCCCCATTTTCATGGACCTTATTAAATAAGCCCCATTAAAAGGGAAAATCTAATTCTTTTGAGCCCCATTTGTATGTAAGCCCAATTAATTCTTTTGAGTCCAATTATTGTGTAAGCCTAATTTATTTTTATTGGTCTAGCAATAGTTTCATATTCAAAGAAAATAAACCAACTGGCAAATCATTTTTTAACCTCCTTTTGACTCAATCAATAAAATTTTATATGGTAATTTTTTTAAAAAAATCTTGGTATGTAAAATGAGCACTATAATTAGGGAAAACTTGCTTTAATTTCTTAAATATATCATAAAAATAGACGAATATTTTATTTAACCTAATTGTAAAATTTATCGATAAAAAAATAATTGCAAAATTTACATGTCTCTGACATGAGACTCTTATTAGATGATATACACATTTCAAAATTTATAAGACAATATATTTTATTCTTAATAGTACGATAACAAGTTATGAAATTTGTCGATCTATTAAGAAATAAAATATCTAGAAATTCTCAATCTTTTAAAATTATAATATTTTTTATTTTTTAAAAATACAAAGGCCCTGTTTTAAAATTTTGCCTACGACCCCCCCACAACTCAGGACTGGCCCTGCCATCATCTACTTTATCTTCTCTCCACTCCCCCTCCCTCTATCATCTATTTTTCTTGATTTCCTCTCAACCCAACTTTTCATTTCTCCTATAACTATTCCACAATTCTTCTCTAAATTTACACAACTTTTTCTCTCTTTTCTTCCCAAAAAATTCTAACTCCATCCCATCAATCATTCTCTTCTTTTCTTCTCCAAAAATTACAACCCCATCTCATCAACCATTCTCTCTTAAACTACTCCAATCTTTTTATCATTTTTCTCTCCCATAAATCCTTTCCCCACCCTCTTCCTACACACACACACACACACACACACACACACACACACAGTCTCTTTCTAATAAGAGATATCTTATTTTGTTAAAATGAGTACCTTTTATTTCTTGATCAAATTTTAATAATCCGAACCGTCAATGTGTTTAAAACATATTTTTAAGAGTATCCATGGAAAATCAACTCAAAAAAATACCAGAAAGAGTTTGATCCAAACAATTTTTCATAAATACTAAGAGAAATAGTTTTATAAAAAACTGATTGGATCAATCCTTACTCGATAATATTTTTAACTAATTTCTCGTTAGTACCCTTAAAAACATCTTTTAAATACATTATAGTTCAGATCATCAATATTTGATCAGAAAATGAGAGGTTCTCATTTT
>JABCMJ010019434.1:0-11003 GCA_014822125.1 Arbutus unedo | reverse complement strand
CTAAATATTTGAGGATTTTCCGGCTAAATATTTAGTCGGGAAATTAGTACATTTGCCGACTAACTATTTTTTAGTCGGCAAATACATTCGCCGTCCGACATTTCCCGACAAAGCTTGCCGACTGAAATATTTAATCGGCAATACCTTTGCCGACTAAAAGGAAACTTTTACCGACTAAAAGTTTAGTTGGCAATGGTGGAATTTCTTGTAGTGAACAGAGAACAAATCTCTATTTTAAATTTTACCATTAATTTTTTCTCATTCTCCACACTTTTATATATGTAGATAACGTGAATACATAAGTGTAATATCGTTAAACAAAACAATAATCCCGAAACTAAATTCTGGATCCGTTAAGTCCTAGCGCAAATTACTTGTCTCACCCACTTGGAGAACAACATGTTGCTCAAAATGAAATCTAAGTACAATTAGTACACGTTATTTTAGCTAGCAATAACTCCTGTGAATTTTCAAGTGCTTGGGATTGGTTTTTAGATGCAGGTGACATAGGTACACGAGCTCATGTCACTAATCCCAACCCGATCTAGCCATGGCCTCCTATCCACTTGCTCCTCCACCTTTCAAAACTTGTGCGCTTCTTCGGGCACAAACCAACTTGTAACATGCGTAACATTTACAACATATTTTTATAGTCGAGATATCCAATCAGTTTGAGATTAAATTAGGGAAAAATCTGGAAAAATGTCCACGTAAATTATCAACCAATCTTCGGGGTTTTGAGTAGATTTAAACGACCGGACAAACCTTTCAGTGACTTCAAGTATTGAGTTATCAAGTTTCAACTACAGAATATCTAAATTTACAGCTCATTCGATCATCCATGTAACATAGGCAACATGGCTAGCTAATGTGGGACAAAGGGGATTTTTTGCTCCTTGTTTGGGCTCCACTACTTCGCCAAATACTCATGTGAAGGGATTCATATTCATCCGTTAAAGAGATTTTATTAATTCTTTTATGGCCTAAATTCCATGCTCTACTTTTTAAAAACTCAGTTGAACTCACCTCAAACTGTGGTTGTGTTTGACTTCTACTCTGGTTCAAACTTGTAAAAAAATTTCTTATGGCAAACTCTACTTCTCCAACAGAGACTTCTTAAAGAACTCAACCTACAAATGCTAAATATCTTTTGGACGTACTTAATTTCACTTTTATAACATCTGTAAATGTGTCATTTGAATATGTAATTTCATAATCTTTTGTTACATGATTTTGTCTAGCTATGTCACTTGTGCTTTGATTTATCAATGAATTCATAGAGCATAACTTGTTGCAATGACTATATATATATATAGATATTTTCTTCTTCGAACTAAAAAGAATTAAACAATTCCTAATAATTCACTTAGTGATAAATACTATCAATAACAATTACTCAATTGAAATGCTTCGGAAAAATATTTAAACAAATAACAATTACCCAACTTCTTTTACCATGACCTTTACCAGAGAAAATTACTCAACTTCTTCCCCTCCCCCTTGTCCAGATACAATTCTTGCTTCTATGCTACCTTTCTTGATCACTACATATTTAGGGGAGTTTGTTTTGATGAGGATCACCTTAGTGATCTAATAAATTTCAGAATGGGGGCAAAGATTAGATCAAAATTCTCTCTTCCGGTGTATATTGTTTAGGATTTTGGACGGGATTAGGAATTTGAAAAATCTAGTGGTGTGGTCAAAACATAAACCTTTGAAGTTGAACTCACCTCAAATTGTACCAAACATTTTAACCAAATAAAATAAGTATTTTTACTATATACATTGTGCAAACAATTGTATCACCTTTCTACAAAAATTAATTGATAAATAATATTTCACGCGTCTATAATTTAAAAGACATCTAAATTTTTTTCTTAACAAATAAGCTTTTCTATATCTTTTTTGAATAACAAATTCATCATGTGTCATTTAAGTTAATGTATTAGTAAGACTTCATATTTGGCTAAAAAAAATTGAACCCACTAATCAAGATTTCTAAATCCGCACTAGGAGTGAGAGTGCTATTGTGTTCGGCCACTGTTTTTTTAACTAACTTTTTCGATAAGAAGTTTTACCCACTCACACCTATATGTAGAATTGCCGTTTAATTTTTACATTTTCCTTAATTGTTGGTACAAATTAGATGATATATTTTTTGGAATCATTTCTCAAAATGCTGCTCCACTAGGAATTTGGACCTTTATGTGACCCAAAATGAGATTTATCATAATTTTGTTTAATGGTTCAAATCGTTCATATGATAAGTTTTAATATCTTTGTGATTCAAGAAAAAAATTAGATCGATGGAATAATATCGGTATCAATTCAAATGAATAATATTTGCTTTAAGACCAACTACAATTGAGGTCTAACTCTGACATAATATTGCTCTCGAAATAAATATGATCCGACCAAGCCTTTATCAGTTTTGATCAACTTGCTTTTTTAGATGAATGATTAATACAACTTAATGGAAAAAAAAAAATTGATTCTGATTGTTGAACAATACTACGGTAAGTCTTATTCGGCATCACATGAGTACACCAACCCCCAACTGGTGGGTTACATGAGGGAAGATTACAACAGCAAGTACAATCATAGAATAAAATCTCCTCTCTTTTATTTTGTTAGCTCAATCCAACAGATTTTTTTGAGGACGGAACTTTCACAGTTTCACAAAAAAAAAAAAGGCCAGAAAAAACAAGTGGAGAAGAAAGTGCCCAAAACCACGGAGGCAGTGGCGACGAAGAGGAGGAGGGGGAGGAAGATGGAAGGATATCCTGAAGCCATGTAGTTTTTTTGTTTGTAGTAATGGGTTGTGTTTGTTCTTTAAGAATGCATGAATGATTAATACAACTTAATAAAAAAAAGAAAACGGTACTCTGATTGTCGAACAATACTAGGATAAATCTTATTTTGCATCACATGAATAATCACATGAGATTATGATGGTGGACAATAATCCAGCAACACCCAACTGGTGGGTTACATTATGGAAGGATTACAATAGAAAGTAAAACTCATACAAGAAAATCTTCTCTCCTTTATTTTATTAGTTCAATCCAACATATTTTTTGGAGGACGAAACTTTCACCCAAAAAAAAAAAAACACATGGAGAAGAAAGTGCCCGAAACCCCACACACATATGGAGTCACATATCATCACTAAACTAGCACAAAAGGTCCAGGAATCAGGCATGTCCCAAGCAAACCACCAAGACTAACAACTATAGATAGGATATCACTAGTTATACCACATGAGTACAAAGAGGCTGAAAGGCCGACGCGTGCATACACACTGCATGTCGAAATGAGAAGATCAGCGCTTATATCGTCGATAATAAACTCAAAGGCTCCTATTTCGTTGGTCACAACTTCGACACCATTCAGTGCCGTTGCTCCTCCGTTACTTGATAAGTATACGGTGGCTCCGGCCACGGCTACAGTGGGATTGGTAGATAAGCAAACGACGCCACGTATGGTCAACTGGGAAAAGATTTGGTTAGTGTCGAGTATGCCGCCCAAGAGATCAGCTTGGGCTACGGAGGCAGTGGCAACGAAGAGGAGGAGGAGGGGGAGGAAGATGGAAGGATATCCTGAAGCCATGTTGTTGTTTTGTTTGTAGTAATGGGTTGTGTTTGTTGTCTGAATATGCATGGAGAAGCCCTATTTATAGAGTGGGTTGTACATTAAGAAATTGGAAAACTTAGGGACAGGTGGCATTGACCAAGAACAACTCTAAAAAAATGGTATCAAGACTTGAAATTTGATAGGAATTAAAATTATTCCCCAAACATAGTGAGCGTCTAAAATACAAATTAATTTTTCACTTTTAAATAAAACGACGTCGTTTGTGTTCTCTTTTTTTGTTTGAGGACCACAATTTAATATCGTCTTATTAACAAATCAGTCATATATGAGGAGCAAGTCATTTATACATGTAGAGCAAGTCATTTATACATGTAGAGCAAGTCAATTATGCGATAAGAAACAAGTCATTTTTAACACAGGCAACTCGGTTATTTTTAAAGGCCAAGTCCAATATGTTAGATTTGGCCTAATTTTGTTATTGATTTTTTTTTATTCGTTTCTTTCACATCTACCTATTTTGCATCAAATTTTATGTACTTTTTAATTCATATTTACAAGATAATTTAGAAAAGTTTAAAAAAATGAACAAAACTTAAAAAAATATTTAAAAAGATAATTATATTCTAAAAGACCCTTTTTTTTTTAAATATTTTTATTTTAGTGAACTTTTTTGAACCTTTGATTAGTATTTGCTTTTAATTTTTCACTTCAAGATGAAACAATTTTAGGCAAACATTTGATGCAAAATTAACAAACACGAAAAATTCTTGAATATAGACAAAAAAATAACGCACACAAGAAAAGTTAGCCACCCTGTCTCACATATCTCTTTCTTTGTCTTGTCTAAGTTTTGGTCGTAATCTTTTACTATGTATTTACTATAGTCAAGACGAACTAATAATTCGTAAAAATTTAAAGAAAAATTATCAAATGCGAGAGAGACATATTGAGGGGAAAAAGAACCTTGTCAAACGACGTAGTCAAACAGCTTTAATTAAAGGGGTAAAATGTTTTATAGACTTTACCTTTTTCTGGTATTGCAGATTAATTTTACATCTTGGAATGTCTGGTTTAGTTTTGAACACTGGATGGGTTTCTCTCTAACTTTTCTCTTTCCAGAAAGATAGAGAGGGGAATGAGGCTGTTAATCGACATATGAAATAACTTGTTGTTTAATTAAGGGAAAAAGGAATCCGAAAATAGTAAGGTGACCATGCTTTTTGTTTTATTTTAGATTTTTTTTTATCCGAAATCTTTTTCTTATAAATCATAAATTGAAGGTATAAAGATAATAGGAAAGCAGGTATAAGGCATCATGGCGAATTACTCACATCCCAACTAAGTTGATATCCAAAAAATTCGATCTATCATGTGTCGTTTGAGACCTGAGCACCCAAAGATTGACCAGAAGTCAACCGATAGTAGAATTTAGGACAAACTCCAAATTTGGCTGAGAAGTCAATTTCATTCCTTTCCTCAATTGAGACGACAAACATTGAAGATGCATAAAACTCTTGCAAGATCATCAGGCAAAGGCCTCCGTTGATACGTAATTTTCCCAAAGAAAATCTTAATTAACATCAAATTTTGAATTCTGAGCATTCATAAGTTACGAACTTTTGTTTTGATGTTATCAATTTACATGAAATTGTCATATTATTTTGCACAAAAGTTATGAACAGACGTCACATATAAAAACGTAATGGATTATGAGTGGGTAAAAACTTCTACAGAGAAAAACATAACTCATCGATCTGCTGCCGAACACATGAACTTTTTAGCTCAATAAAAACTTAATTTTGCAAAAGATTATACAGTCAAAGAATAATTCATTCCTAGTACACAGACAGACAATTCTATAATTTAGTCGGTACTCAATCAATATGTAATTCTCAAATTTATAAGTGTAATAATAAATTACAGCATACATATACTTCTGTGTTCCTGCTTTTTTATAGAAACTCTCTCTCATCAATTTGAGTTATTTCTCATCTCATAATTTCTTAATTGAGATGGATTAAGTTTTCTTACAATTGACTCCTAACAAAATAAGTCTTATACAGACTATATATTTAAATCTTATAGCTTATTGTTAAAGTTAAACTATTAACTTCGTGTTCTTATTCAAATTGACATACGACTTCTCATTCTTATTTGTTAGAATTTAGTCACAATTTTTTATCCCTCTTTCTCATCTCGGCAAACAGAATTTTCTCATGTCCGTGCACAAGAGCATTGTGTTACCGAGCTAACTTCTCGCATATTTGTTGGATAAAATCCTAATTATACTAATCAAATTTTACTTAGTCCATGTATTTTTATATATTTTCGGGAATGCAAACAGTAGTGTGTAATATATATAATATTTCCAATTACAATATTAATAATTAAAAATAGATTTTAAAAAATGCAAAAACTGTAGCATATGGATTTACATTCAATTAGACATTATTGCCGAGTAATCTCAATAACTAATCTGACCGTCCATTTATAATTTGTAGCACATTGATTTGCACACTACTCATTTTCAGACTTCAATCACCGACAAAGTAATTACCCCCCCACGTGGGACATGTACTTTTAGCTGCAAACCGAATTTATTTGTTGAATAAACACACAAAAACAAAAAAAGAGATAAGAGTAAAAGATGAATTAATTTTATAATAAAAAGAATTTATTGTTGGGGCCTTGTTGTGCTCGGGACGTGTAGTAGTTTTATACTCCTCCATTTTTTTATTGACACTTCATTACTAAATATCGTATCTCTTTTTTTAATTAAAAAACTGTACTACCTTTTTTTTTTGCATTTTTTAATTTCTCACACTTCATTAAAAATCACAAACAATTCTTTAATTTGAAATAACCCATTAAAAAACTGACACATGAAAGTTTTTTTCTCATTTGACTTGAAACATGGCATGATTTTATGTCTAAAATATTATTTTTATATCCTGATTCGAATCTCTTCGCCCGTGGCCAGCTATGTTAGAAGCAGAACAATTTTCAGATATTTTATTATTAATCTATTGCGAGCACATGGTGAAGATATAAATATAATACGGAATAGGATATTCTGTTATGGATTATTCACACCAGGGTATATTGCGCATTAAATAACTTTGTTTTAGAGTGTAAAAAATTACTCGGAAACTGTCCGAATACTGTCCAAATTTTTGAGCCATTTTTTGCACATTAAAACGATATTTTTTTTATGCGCAATGCACAATAGGTATCCTTGATCCATATAATACAACTTCACACTCAAACCAAATAATCCGTACGTGACTTCTCCAACGTTTTTTTTTATAGTCAAGTTATCCGGTGGAATTACACTTATCTTAATGCCGATTAGTCTTTCAAAGAATAATCTCATTGGGGAATCCATTAAAAACCAAAGCTTCTATCTTGGATTGATCGTATAATAATTGATATCACTTGGGAGGTTTCAAACCAGAGACTTGTAATAACCCAAGAATTTTAAATAATTTAGTAATTATTCTCAGTATTTTGTTTTCATTCGGCATCTCAATTTTGAGAGACCACTCGAGTGACCTCAAACTGCTCGAGTAAGTACTTGTTGATTTACAAAATCCCGAAACTGGAATCTTTTGAGGTTTTGCGTGTTCATAGCCATAAACTCAGGGTTTCTGTGGATAATTAAGAAATTGCCTCGGATTCCATTAGTTTTAAGATAAATAATCAGATTAATGCTAGGTTCTGATGGCAAATAATTAACGAGATTCAATAGGGAAAATTCATGGCCTTGTCCAATAGGGATTTTCATGGCATTGATTTTGAAATCAATTTGAATATTATGAAGGATTAATTTACCTCAATCCCTGTATAAATCATTCGGATGTTAGAATATTTTCACGAAACTTATGAATTGGAGAGGAATATTGAGGAGATTATGTTGTTCTTGAGAGTTCTTAGTGATTGTGAGCAGTAAGAAACCCCAGGTTTAGGTTCTGTTCGATTTTCACCAAATCAACCATTCTTCTTCGTTTTCTTGCTTCAATCAAGGTAGGGTTGTGTAATTTACCTCCAACCCATAAGGATTTGTCTTCTATGTTTAATTTTAATTTCTGATCAACTATGTATGTTGTTAGGGTTAGATTCGAGTAGGAATTCAAGAAATATGAAGTTGCAAGTTTTTGAAAAACGATGACTCACTCGAGCAACTTTATTATAATTTAAGAACATTGTTTTCAAAAAGGCCAGCTTTTGTAAGAATATGAAATTATGTAGCTCGCTCGAGCAGACTCTGGCAGCTCGACTAACCTGTTTAAAATTTCAAAAATTGTATAATGTTGAATAGGCACTAAAACACTGTCCAAATATGTAAAACTCGCCCTATTACATGTACACGTTGCACATGTAACCACTATACTTGATCTATGTTCCAAATCTATAAAACTCACCCTATTACATGTACACATTGCACATGCAACCACTATACTTGATCTAAGTTCACGGATTCCCGTGTGATTCCGTGAGAGCTGATTGACCAAGTTTAGTCTTGTTTTGACCATGTTGATATGCCATTTTAATAATGTTGTGTAGTATGAACATTGTGAAATAGCATAATTTTTGCGTGATTATGGTTGTGTTGGATATGATAGATGTTCCGAGTATGGTCGTGGTGTTGTCCGATAACTTGTTGAAATACAGACATCGTAATGTCAGATTGATCATGGCACAGTTGTTGTACTGCTTAAATTTATGTAGAATTGATAAAAAAAAAAAAAAAAAAACCTATTGTTCTGATAATGTTGTGAATATCATGTTGTGCAAGGCGGTTGTTTGAGGGAAAACCTAGAGCCAACGACAAGAACACCGATTCGAACGGTACATGAATTGTGGAGGTATCATGTGTCTTTTATAAGGTATCAGAACAAAGTAGAGACATGCTCGCAAGATAAAAAGGAAAACATGAAAAAAAATTTGGGGGTCGTCGTGTCAATGTTGGGTTACAGGGGTTTGAGTCCCTCCTAACCAATTTTTGGATTTGAGTCCCAAGTTCCATGTGGGTTCAAGTCCCACCAAGCATCATCTCGTTCAATTGAAGGACCCCAATTAAAAGTGGTTGGAGACAGTTTAGGGTGACTTTAGGGACATATGCAAAGGTAGCTCTAGGTCCCGAGAGAATGACGGCTAGTGTCTTGGGTGTTCTTGAGCCAGTAAAAAAGAAGCGGTTAAGGTTCGTTAGTACCTGACCTAGTGATGCCACATTTTAGTCAGATCTAGCGAGGGTAAGATAGTTATTAACGTGAGTGAATAGTAAAAGATTCTTTCCTTATCGGGTCAATATTTAAGTCGGATACATAACATCTTACTACGAGCCCTAAGTAGGTGAAGACTGGTCAATATCAATAGATTGGCTGATGCTAGATAGTTGGGTAAATTACGGAGTTCTTCAGTTGAATTCCTAGAAACATTAAATAACGAAAGCATTACATACATACGTATTTACTTAATTTACTCAGTTTTACTCAATTAATGTTGTATATCCTCCAGCATGCGTGATTAATTTCCTTTTGGGTTTGGTTTTCAGATAATGTTCCATACTGAGTTTAATTATTCACTGGAGCAATTTTTCTAACCCTAGTGTTCCATGCCAGATGAAGACGAACAAACTGAGCTTTCAACCCCGCCAGAGGAGGTAATGGTCACGAAGGAGGGATTCAAAGTTAAATTGCTAGGTCTTATACGGATTAAATTTTCTTATAATTGACTCCTTACAAGATAAGTCTTATACAGACCATCTGAACCTTATCTCTTATAATTAAGGTTAAACTGTTACCTTCTCGTTGTTAGCCAAATTGGCATATGACTATTCATTCTTGTATGTTCGAATTTAGTCACAATTATTTATTCGTCTTTCTCAATTTGACAAACATAATTTTTTGTTCGACAACGTACCCGTGCGTAAGGGCATTGTGTGTCAAGCTGGCTTCTCGCATATTTGTTGGGTAAAATCCTAATTATACTAATAAAATCTTACTTAGTTCATGTATTTTTATATATTTTTGGGCATGCAAACAGTAGTGTGTATCATAATACTTCCCATTACATTATTAATAATTAAGAATAGATTCAAAAAATGCGAAGACTGTAGCATATTGATTTGCATTCAATTAGACACTACTCGTTTCCAGACTTCAAGCACCCACAAATTACCCCACGTGGGACATTTAATTCTCGGTGGAATAACCAAAAAAAAAAAAAAGAGATAAGAGTAAAAGATGGATTAAGTTGGAAGGGTAAATTGCACATACCTCCCTGAGGTTTCTGACACAATCAATGCCCTCTCCTTAACTTCTGACAATTTCACTACCCTCCCTTGCTTTAAAATATTCTCTCCATACCCCCTGCCGTTACTCTCCGTTTGCTTTTGACTGAAAATGCTTATATAATGCTGATGTCATTGTACTAAATTTCTTTAATTCCTATTTTACCCTCTATTTCACTCTCTTGTATATTCAAAACCAAAACACTTTTCTCCCTTCACCATCTTCACTAGTCTCACCCAACCAATCCACCGAGGAAAACATGTAAAACAAATTTCAATAATTCTTAGATAGGATAAATTTATTTTTCTACTATTTAATCCTATTATTTTTTTATTTTTGTCCCTTTGTACCTTAAATTTTTTTTGGTATATACCTTTCAATAAAATCCCTTAATTTGTACATTAAAATATACCATTTTTTTTCTCCCCGTAAAATTTTTAGTAATCAGCATAATTGGTTAGATATATAAAAAAAACACATGTATTGTTGACTGAACGAAGCCTTGAGCTTCACTTCACTTAAATATCAAATTCTTTTTAACTTGATTATCTTTTTTGAATTTTTTTTAGTTTTTAAACAATATTTTAGGCTTCATTTGGCCTCTAATTCTCATTTTTAATTTTTTTCATTCATTTTTTTTGTATTTTTAAGTTTTGGATTAATGTTTTGTGGATTATTGGTTCGTTTCGATGATAGGTTTCAAAAAAAATAAAACATTATGTTCAAAAATTAAAAAAAACACTAAAGATGTTTGCTAAACATCTTTAGTGTTTTTTTTAAATTTTTAAACATAATTTTTTATTTTTTGAAACATTTCATTAAAATAAATCAATAATCCACAAAATTAATACAAAACTAGCAAATGCAAAAAAAAATGAATAAAAATAAAATAAAAATAAAAAAATGAGAATCGTAAGCCGATGGTGTTAGAGTATCCATTTTTGCTCCCAAGCATGGAATAGTTGGGAAGTCTTTTAAAGAACAAAATGGTGTGGTTTTATTGCACTCAGCATGATTACTTCTCCGAAGAACAAAGTCTTTTGTGATTGAGTTCACATTTCGCATTTTATATACAATATGCATGAGAGAGAGATATATATGGACAACTTAATCTTT
>JABCMJ010019432.1:202-25576 GCA_014822125.1 Arbutus unedo | reverse complement strand
GGGGGGGGTTTGAATCCAAAACAAACAAAAAAAAGACGAGCATTTAAAGTTTCATGAAGGCGTCATTATATCCGTACCTGCACCGCAAGAATAGCCTCTGTTGCTGATGAACCCATCACTGTTTTTCGCCTTTCTTACTTCAAACCGCTGTATTGATAACTGAGAATAGTAACATCAAAACCTTATGTGATTACAACTACATCCAGAAGAATGAAAGGTAAAGTGAGTCTCCAACCCTTGCACATCTCTCCACCCCTTGACCCATCCCCCTATGAATATGAGTTTCATCCAAATAAAGAAGATTTTTCTGTTCACTCAAAAAATTCCGGCCTAAGTTTTTACCATCAAATTTCCAACTATACCATTAGTTTAGCTTTCACTCGTATTTATGCTTAAAATATGTGTTACGCAATGGACCGAATTATCTCAAATGACGCTTTTACTCAAATTTTGACTCAAATTAAATGAAATATGAGTAAAGGATCCAAAACAGATATGTCCTAGAGACCCATCAAGGGACTCATTCCACCAGTATCCAAACAAACACGGAAACCCAAGCAAAGTAATTTTCAAAATGCTCTTCGTGTGCATACCAACTGGGACTATTCAACGTATGGAACAAAACACCAACTGTAGTAAAAACAACGTAAAAACAAAACCTTGATATTCACTTAAGGTGCTGAGAAAAAATTTTCGGATAGAAAGCAACAGAGCCGAAAAGTAAACCAAGAAATCAAAATGTTCCAATTAGGCTGTAAAACCCTACTTTGATTACGGAAGCAATTAATTCGGAATAAAGACAGAGAGATTAAAGTAGGTTGATTAACTAAAATAAAAGATAAATGCTGACCGCTTGCTATTTATGTATGCCTCTAATCGAATCTTCCGATGAAGAATTTCGAAGAACTGCTGACTGATTCGGAGAGAGAAGGATGGCGTGTGGTACGGATTAGGGAGTTGTGTGTATTTTTAGGCAAGTAACCGATGAGCATGGCCTACTGGGATGGGCTGCAAACAATGGGCCTGATTGGGCCTGTTTAGGCCCAATCAACCCACAAACTCTGGACCGGCAACAGACTGGGCTAGCTTTGGTAGGCAGCAAAAATACATTCTTTTTGAAATTTTTTTTTTTTTTTTGAGATTTTGGGTTCAAAAGCTTTTCGCGGGCGGGGGGGGGGGGGGGGGGTGCTTTTTTCTTGTGTTTTTTATCCTCTTGATCTTCTTATGTGTGCTGCTGCCGTGGATTTTTTCCCCCAAGGATGTTTTTATCAAACTATCCAATTGGATTAAGTAATTCGTGAAATAAACTAGTCTCAAATTCTTTTTTGTAAAAATAGCACAAAATACAAGCCCTAGATGTGTTATCCGCATAAGATAGTCTTTGTTATTATTGGCTGATAATGTAACTCACATCTTGAATGTGTTTTATAAAACGAGTTCACGCATGCTATTATATGATGTATTGTATAACGCATTTAACAAATGCGCCATTAAGCTAGTACTTTGGTTCAAGGATAAATGCCCTCAAAATTTTCATTTACAAACATCTAGAATGAAAATTTGGTTAATGAAAAGAATAAATAGGGGATAAAGTTCATGCAAGAGTCATCGGGGCACAACCAAAGGTGAAAACACAACAATAGGACCGGGAAGGCTTGCCCACCTCAAATCATTGTAGAGTTTGCATTGGTTGAAATGGTATAGGTCCCGCCTCTTCAATACACCTTTTTATAATGATGTGATCCTCCCAACTAATGAAAATAAGTGTAATGTGGTGAACAAAATTCATTTCTGAATTGAGTATCGACTAAAAACAATACAAATTCATAAATAAATAATAATAATAATAATAAAACCTCAATGAACCTCGCATCTCTTACATCATTGCAAACAAAAATACTGAAACAATTAAAAAGAGACCCACATCGTCCGAACAAATCCACATCAAGATATATCAGGAAAATAAACATATTCTACTATGCAATCTCCTAAACTATATCTCCTAAGCTCAACATTATTTCATGTAAAATGATTTTAACAATATAATATAAGTCAAATTTGTATATGATGCATAATAAATACAAGGTTAAAACAATATATAACATCTAGCATTAAAAATGTAATAAATTTAATTTATATGACGAGTATACAATTTGAAAATAAATTTATATACCTTGCTACTCATGACAACACATGCTTCTCATGCGACCAATGTAATCTATCTCATTCGGATTCGAATTGACACAACCTTAGACTGGAACCAAGAGTAATTTACGGACTTGCATTGAAAGATTTTAACCATTATGTCGAGTTCACGGATTGTCACGGATGGAATCACCCCAAGTTTGTGGCCTTTTACGATGGACTCTAATCCATAGTCAAGTCCTCGGACGAGCACCGCCGACCCACGTCTCACCTAGTCACTTTTTGTGAATTAACACCGAAGGAATCACACAAACATCAATAAAAAAATCACAAATTGACCATGACCATACTTGTGAACTCTAATTGGTATCACACTACCATAATAATTCAAAAAAAAATGTAAAATAAAAACTAATTATTTTAAATAAAGATGAAAATTAATCTAATAATAACGTGTTTCATTCCAAACTCCATTTCAATCTAACATTGATTCCATGGAATCAAACCTTAATTCAGCTAATGTATTAGGCCTCATCATTTTCATATCCAAAACCAGACCCGAGTCCTCGATAACGAAGCCAATGAGAAACTCAACTCAACTAGTTGATACTCTCAATCTCTTGAGTTTAATGAGAAATTACGCCATATATTGTGATTGTAAGCGTTTTAACGGTTATCTATCCATCCCAAGGTAAAGTGTTGGGTACATGTAATGTAAAACAAAAGAGGTTGAACTACTTAGCTCTTAATAGGTTTTTTGATGTTATGAGGGGCATTGTAGAGAACCCACCTATGTGAGTGTGAAGGTAGTGCCACTTCCTATAGGTCACGAGGGCTAGACCTTAGAGCACTTATGAAATCAAGATACAGACCCAAAATCAGTGCAGGGGTTAGCTGATTCGAATATCTACAATATCGAAAGGATTATGTGTGATATATGCCCAGTTAATCACTAGAGGACAACTAATTCAAAGACGTGTCTACTATGTTGTCCTGATTAACTTTGATGTATTTTCACTAAGTGAATAGTTGAAGTCGTGATACACTATTTGTATATGCATATAAGCCTTATAGGAGAACTAGTGACAACTCTTTTTTATTTCAAAAATGGCGAGGGATTATTAGGAATTTTCAAAATAAATTGGTTTGTATTTTGGGTGTTTTTGTAAAACCTTACTAGTTCCTAAAATGCTTGCTTGAATATTAGGTTTAGTCTCATATTAAAAAACTTGAGAGAAATAACAGTTGTACCCGTTGGAGTGCCCATTGGTACGATCATATTCGTTGGAACGGGTTGAACCCGTTTGGGTGAACTAGTTGGGATGCAACCGGTCGTACCCTTTCAAAAGAATGTGTCAATTGTGTATGGTTTCGACTGTTTGAAAGGGAATAATCCACACTGTAGGATTTAATCAATTGGTAGAAAGTGAACAAGTGCGTGCCTATTCAAACCAGTATCATTTAGACCATAAATTGACTACGAAGTTAGTCATATGAAGTTAGTTATTTTCCTAATCATATTTCTCCCAAGAAATAACTTTTGTATTATGTAACATTTATTTCCGAGTTTTGATATTATAGATAATCGAAACTTGGTTTCTGGTTCTATTACTTTTCACCACGCAGATATTCTGTCCAATTCCATTTGTGCAAATGTAGTTGGATAGAAATTAAATAATTTTGGCTTTGCTATATCTTGAAGGTGGATTTTTTGTAATCCGGTGCATACCATCTAGTGGGAGCAAATATTATTTTTAGGAAAGTGATTTAGTAACGTTTATTGAAGTGTCAATATTTTTGTGTTTTGCAGTAAACTTTATCGCCAACAACCAATTTGAAGATAATTTTTCTTCAACAATATCTCCTAGGCACAACATCATGTCATGTAAAATGATTTAACAATAAAACATAAATGAAAACTCATATATGATGCATAATAAACACAAGGTTAGAACAATATATAACATCTTCATTAAAAATGTAATACGTTTAATTTATATGAAGGGTATACAATTTGCAAATGAATTTATGTAAGTGCCAGAAAGTTTTTAAGTTTTTAATTTACTTTATTGCGGAATAATCATATGATTTATTATTTCATATTTCGAATTTTAGTTATGAGGCCCGAGCCCGGGCCTTTGTTTTATTTTGTGCGTGTCACATATGTAGTGTTTTTATGTGAGAGCCCTTAAGGCCTTAAAATCTGATTTGGGGGAGGGTTGAGTTGACCCATATTTCATTTTTCTCATCTATTTCTCTCTCTAAGTTTAGGTCCACTTTTTCTCTACCACCACTATCAATCTACACTACCATTTTAGAATTCCTTTGAGATATAGGAAGCTTAGAACGTGCTTAACGTGGAATTGAAGACGGATCGCGATTTGGAGTTCGGGAAGAAAAGATTCGAAACTTGTAACCTAGGGCTTCTACCATCACACCAAATCTTTTGATTTCAAACTTGAGATAGAGATTTCTAACATTTGGTATGTGTTTATGATGTATTTGGACCCATGTTTCATTTTAATTCGTGTTTAGAAGTTGATATTGTTGTGTGAATGAATTTGGAAAAAAAATGTCAAAATGGCACAATAAAAAATCGTTTGAACGTTCGGACAGAAGGTAGGGGTGTTCGGACGAAAAAATCAGTAGAAAAATTCTGGTTCTGGGCTGAACGGCGTCCAGACGAAAAATGTGGGCGTCTGAACGAACCAGGGCATTTTGGTCCGATTTTGATTTTCATTCTATTTTGATCCGTAATTCACCTTTTTACCCTATTTTCTTCATACTATGAATGTTTTGTATCATTTTTTACTCTTCTATGTTATTGTGCGACGTTTAACTTAAGCGGGCTTAGAACTAGGGGACGAGTTTCTATGAATCTTGTAGGGCTCTTTGATGTTGAAATTATATCCTTACGCCTTTATTCAAATGTTTGTTTTTTCTTTTACCATGAGATTGAGATTTCGCCTAGAGACATTGGATATGTGATATTGTTGCGTTTTGCTTGATACGTGTTATTCGGTAAATGTTAGATTATGAATTGTTATATTGCATTGACATGATGCGATGTCTAGCCTCCAACGGAAGATAAGCTAATTACGTGATGTCTAGCTTCCATTCGAAAATATGCTAGTATACGAGTATTGTCTAGTCACCGACGGATGATATGCTAGTTGAGATACAAATGATTGGACTAACATGAGTATTGTTGGTGGAATTAACGTAGCTTGTTATTCTAAATGTTGTGATCGTATCTTTACGGATTGGTGTGGTCGACTTACACGTGTTATTAGAAGTTAATCTTGTAACATGCCATATCACCTCATATTCATGTAATATTAGTATAGATATCTCTATTGGACATTGTGGCTCACCCTTTCAGGTACCGCTCCGAAGGTATGATATGGACTCACATGGATGCATTGTGAATCCATATTTTGAAGAAATGTCATTATAGGAGTTATATGTCATCTTTAGGTCTAATTTTTTGAAAGATGTAAAGTAACTTTTCTTTTGTTAGAACTATGTACTCGAACTCAAATTGTTTGTAATATTTGAACATGTTACTTTTGGTTAATCGGGCCGGAGGTGCCCATTTTGATTGAAATACTTTGCAACAAGAGATCTTAATTAAAATATGAAAAATGACGATTTTGACATACTTTGGGTAAATTGTGAGGTTTTATTTGAAAATGTGAATATTTATTTTGTTTAAAATGCGAGGGCGTGACAATTTATAAACCTTTCTACTCATAACAACACGTGCTTCTCATGCGACCAATGTAACCTATCTCGTATGGATTCAAAATTGACACACCCCAGACTTGAACCAAAAGTAATTTACGGACTTGCATCGAAAGACTTTTAACCCTTATGTTGAGTTAACAGATTGTCACGGACAAAATCACCCAAAAACTTCTAATCCATAGTCAAGTTCTCAGACTAGCACCGCTGAACCACGTCTCACCCGGTCACTTTTTGTGAATTAACACTGTTGGAATCACACAAACATCAATAAAAAAATCATAAATCGACCATGATCATACTTGTAAACTCTAATCAATATCGCACTATCATAATAATTCATAAAAAAAATGTAAAATAGCAACTAATTATTTTAAATAAAGATGAAAATTAATATGATAATAACGTGTTTCATTCCAAACTCCATTTCAATCTAACATTGATTCCATAGAATGAAACCTTAGAGTATTCACGCCAAACTTTCCAAATACCCTCCTTTTCCAATTTGAAAAGCAAATTTTTCTAATAATCTCCACATCAGCCTCTCTATCACATTTCCATATTTTTCAAAAGTAATAGTGACTCTCTAATTTTAGGGAGGAACTATTCACTCATAATATAGAGATAGAATAGAATATCTTAATAAAACAGGAATAAAATAGAGAGTCTATATAGGAGACGTTATAAGAGCATCCGCACAAATCTCCCTATTTTTTGCACCAAATTAGAAAGAAAATCTCACTTTTCTATTTTAAGAAATCATATTTTGTAATATCTCCTGCATCAGACTCTCTATTTTATCCCTATTTTATTAAAATATTTTTTTCTTTTATATTTAATTCAAATGTTATAAGGAAGGAAAAAAAATACAAATAAAAAATTATGAGTGAATAGTGACACCTAAAACAAGGGAGTCACCATTCATTTTAGAAAATAGAGAGAAAAGATAGGGATGCTGATGTGGAGGTTGTTAAAAAAAATTCTTCTCAAATTAGAGAATGAGAGTGTTTGAAAAATTTGCCATGGATGTCCTAAAATATGAGTCTCTAAAATAAAAAAAAAAAAATTTCTCTTTATTTTGATGCAAGAAATAAGGAGCTTGGTGTGAGGACTGTTCATTCAACTAATGTATCGGGCCTCCTCATTTTCATATCCAAAACTAAACCCGAGTCCTCGACAACGAAGCCAACCCAATTCTCGAGTCACTGGGTTGAGAGCCTTGGTTCGCTCTAAAACCTTGCCTCATCGGACTCATATGCTGGTAAACGATTAAGAACATAGAATTGCACGGAGAAGGGTCGTGGGAAATGGCCATCCCTGCCTCTAACCTCGCAGTCTGGGACGAAATCGAACGATCCGAGAGGTCAGTTTGAAGAAACTTTTGATTTTTTTCTGCTCAAATCCCACGAGGTGTCATATTCCTAGCCCTTTCTTCCCCATCCCAACTATGGAATCGTAATATCCAAGGTCAAAAAAATTTCAGTTTTTTTCAACTTCCTCTTATTTATCGGCTACCAAACAGGATTGAATGGTTTGTCTCTATCTTGGATGTTTCATTTGATGCACACCAATTGAAACCTAGATTATTGCTCAATAGAACGTGGCTTGCTTTCATTGCAGGGTTACTAATAACTAGCAATTTAGGCACAATCTAGTTTTCTGAATCCAATTTCGTTGTGGGGTTTTGATTCTTTTCATGAATGATGTGACACACTGATGAAAATGTAGGCTATTGTTTGTCCTTCAAGGTTTTTGATACGGTACCAGCTAGCTATGCTGCAAATACAAACTCAATTGACGCATGGAAGCACCAGCTGACAAATTGGAAGTTAGTTAAAATTAGTTAGATTGGCTTGAGGGTTAGAGTTAGGTTGTTAGATATTGTTAGTTGAGGGGGAAACACTTTGAGCGGGAAAATAGTTGTTGGCTAATTCCAGAAATGTATATAGGAGGAGGTGAGGGGAGATATCTTGTGAATCATATGGTTTTGTGATAAGGCGATTGGGCAAGTATTCTATTGCTTTGCTTTTTTAATGCGTTATGCAACCTGTTATCCAATAAAATTCCTTCAATTTCTTTGATTTTATATTTTTATTTGAAGTTTTATTTCCATTCTTATCCTTTTTTGTTGTAGTAAGTTTGTTGCATGCATTTTGCTTAAACTGTACATATTAATCCGAATTTGTTCACAAGTTATTTGGGCAAGATGATTCTCATAAGCATTGCTTAGGTTTTGGTTTGTTGGAGATTTCTATGGACAAGATATGTGCTTGGTGTCTTGTTTGTCCATTTAGGTTTATAGGCAGAGTTTTCGTGTTCAAGATTAGGTAGAAAGACATGTAAACTATCGCATCTATGACTGCATCAGTGCATTGTAAGCCAGTTATGAGAATCTTTGTATAACTCCTCATCTAGTTGAATAGGGTGCCCCATTCCCCATGTTTTTCCAATTTCCAAGAGTGGGGGTCATTGTTCTAAAAGGTTTCCTAGTTCCTACATATAAGCTGCATTTATACTATGTTTATTGTAGTGACTTCTGTTGGGATTATTTATGCATGTTGAGATACCAGACCAGGCACACTGAATTACATTTAATTAAACCACTTGGTAGATTATTATGCAAAAAGGGATTGTGCTATTCACCCCCTCTAGGCAGGCACGGCATATTCTCCTATTGCCTTCGTCTGATTGTATGGTTTTTGAAGGTTACGCATCTAAATATCTGTATATGCTTATATCGTAAGTATTTTAGCCAGATGATTGCTTTTGCTCATTACTCTATAATGTAGATTTTTGGTTATAGATGGTTATATTTAAAACGATGTTTTTAACTGGTCAGTGTAAGCATCTGTTTTGTTGTTTGTTCGAATTTCAGCTACCTTGTTTCCTGCATGTATGAGGAAGCAGCATCAACAGCCTCTTCTGTTCTGAGTGATTTGTGCAATAATAAGTCTGTTGAAGCTGGTGAAGAAACTCCATTAAATGACATGTTGGAATCAGCTGGTATGGTGCTAGTTCAGTCCTTGAAGGAGCTTGGGAGGTAGGATAATTTGTTAGCTCATTTCTTTTGTAGATTTATTCTTGTTTCCTGGTTATGTCTTCATTCATATCTTTGCACTATGTGTTATGTACTCATGTTCTGCATGTCCATTATATTCGACTTATTCCACAATTAACAGGAACAAAGGCTTGTTGTGTAGAGCCGAGTGTTGTCTATATACTTGCCATTGAATCCATCCTTTTTGGTTTCAACTTTTGATTACGTTTTAAATCTATAGTATTACCTATATATTCATGTATTGCAAGTTACTTGCAATATTTCTCCGAAGTTAAAAGTTGGCTTTCATCATGATAGTCTTTGGGTCCCTATCCAGCTGAGTGGGCGGAAACAAGCGTAACTTACGAGACTTAAACCCTGATATGGTTTAGATTTACCCATACATTTGAAAGTTCATTATAAAACGGAAATAAGAAGTTGTAGTTTTCTTTTGTAGTTCATTGCATGCGGGTATGGATTCTATGATGAACATGATATTTGGTGTTTGACTATTTAAGTCCAGTTCTTTTTCTGGGAGCACTATCTAACTCCGGTGTTGGCTGCACCCCACCACACCTTTGGTTGGTGAACATGCTTTATTGAGGGATATGAACTATAGTTATTTAGTCATTCTCACTATCTCAACCCACTTGTTGATCTGATGGTTTTAGTGATCGTAGTTTAGTTGAGAACTTATTTAGGGACAAGTGTTTGTGATACAAAATTTGATGTAGGACAGTGGAAGGACTCTTGTTAGGATTGGAATTATCATTTTGTGGCTTAGATGGTAAAACTGTACTGATCTTTTGTCGGTTTGAGGCTTTTGATAAGATTTAAAGTTGTGGGTTGTCCAGGAGCTGAGAAATGATTAACTGGTTTTGCTACTTTAGATGTCCAGGTTTGAATGACTAATTAGGGGATTGGGTAACAGAACTGCGAAGTTCGGAGTCAACAGGAGTTGGCCACATATTGTTCTGGAGCTTTCAATGCTAAGAGTGCTTATGACTAAGAAGGAGGATTCCACGTGCAGCATACCTACGAATGGGATTGCCGCATTAATGTTGAAAGAAACTTTAAAAACTTACAGTTCTCTTTGACACGTTATTCACTCAATTAGAAGCATTACATGACTTTAATAAATTTCAATGACTCTTAGTTCTGGAATGATTTTGATTACAGAACTGAACTGAGATCCAAGCATTTTTTACTTGTAAAAGTATATTTATACAATCACAGTTTGTTGAACCGAATTGCGTGTGTAGAAATTCCAAAACTACCGTGTCCATGACTGTTTTGTAGAAGCAGCAGAACTGCTTTAGGATAAAAATATAATTAGGACTCTAAAGAAGGCAAACTAGCTATCTAAGGTACCAAAGTGTGCTATCCTGAAGTCAATGACTTTTCTAATGCCCTTTAAAATTTACATCATGTTGTTCTTTCTATGGTCTGCAACAGTAAGAGACAACGACTCACGTGCACATGTATGTGTTTTAAAATGTTTCAAGTTGCTACTCTAGCCTCATCATCTTCAACTTATCATGCTCTATCAACTGTATGTGGCAATAGGACTTGTGAAAATGAATTCCAGTTATTATTTTGTTTATTGTTTCTAATGGCAGGACACGGGACATATTAAATGAGCTCTCAATGTTGTTTGGTTCAATCACCTCCATTCCTGTTCAAGTTATTCTAGCCGGGTACCCTCATTTCTTGCACATCATACTTTCCATTTCAAATCGAAGTCTTTTTTAGACCAAATTTGCCAACTGGTACTTTTATCATCTCTTCATTGAGGGTTTAGTATGAAACTAAATTACTTTATAACTAAGGCGAACTTATAAATATTTGCTTCTTTTTAAAGAGATAAAATTTCCGTATCTTGATAATATCTTGTGCAGCTTTTGAGATGTTACTTTATTGCTTCTTCTTTTTCTTTTTTCATCCTTAGTACTTCTTTGTCGACATAAGTGCTTGTGGATAAAATAAAAGGTAAAAACCCCATTTTAGGTGGAGCAGCCTGTGGACCAAATGCTTGAAATGATCCATTCCTCGTGTTAAAATATGACCTCTATATTTTATGAATACCACCTATGCCTCTAATCTCTATAGTTTCATGAAGTGAGAGCAGGGACGCGGGACCTTGGGGGGAAATAGAAGACTCTAAGCATAGGATCGCCTAGTGCAGCGGATTGCTTGAGTAATTTCAATATCAAACTAATGAAAGATTTTGTCTTATTTTTCTAGATGTTGTAAAATTTTGAACAAGGCTTAATAAAACTAAAATTAGTCCTATGGTTCACCTTGTCAAAAAAATCAGATGAATTGTGGTTGGAAGGCCTAAATAACGTTAGACTGTTTCCCAGCTGAATAATTTCAACCTTGCCCATTCAATTATGGGGGTAAGAGACCGAGAGTTAACTAAGTCAACACATGTGACCATTGTACTTCCGACTGATTGAATATCTAGTATACCCTATACAAGTCTGGGGTCTATCGATAGCTTAGTTTGACATAACTGACCTACTGACTAATGTATAATAATATAAAACATGGTTGATGTGTTCATCATATGAACCAGAAGAATAAGTGGCTCTGATCAAGAGTTCTAAATCAATAATAACTAATGTAATGGCAACCTGTACTCAAGAAGCTCTTTGGAATTGTCGATCTTCACTTCTTCTCATTCTACTCTCTCTCTAACACACTCATAGTCAATGCATATTATCTCTCTCTCTCTCGATCTCGATTTGATCTCTCGATCTATCCCTCGATTCGAGCTCTAGATCTCAATCTCTCTTGATCGATCTCAATGTCGACAGTTCCAAAGAGCTTCTTGGTAGTACAGGTTGGCTTTAAATTAGTTATTATTGATCTTCACTTCTTGCGAGCACGCATGCATGGACAATTATGCACATCACTGCGTTGGGGAAGACGGGTGTGGTAACTGTCCAATTTCTTTGATATTTTCTTTTTCAGGGTGTGTTTTCAGATATCGGAAGGGGCTTGGTCGGGTACTCGAGAATTTCTTGGGGAATTTCTTAGCAAGTGGAGTTTTGTCAATGAACAATACTATGTTCTTGCTATTGCAGAATCAAATGTGGGTTGTATAGAAAGATCTGGTGGCCATTTTGTGCTAGGAGTTGATGAGTACTTGGAAGTTGTTGAGGTCTATGTTGTAACTCTTCTTGGGAAGGTTTTGAAAGACGTAGACCATGCTATCTCTTGGATTGAGAAAGCTGAATTATCTGAAGAAAAGCGACAGGTAAAGTGTTCTCTTCTTCAGTTGATGCATCCAAGTATTCATCTGTGACACTTACTAGTTGATATAGTCAAGCCATGGACGAATTTAGCAAGAATGTTGATTTTTAGATTGAATGAAAGCTTATCGTTCTCTTCTTCAGTCTATCTTATCCTTGCGCTTTATGAAGACAATTTGTTTCTCTTTTGAAGTAGGTGTTGGTCAATCTTGAAAATATTTGAAGTTTGTTTTCTGACATTTCTTAAAAGATGACTATCCACTATTGAATATAATTGATTTCTTAATGCATCTCAAGTTGCATTCAACAACTTTTAGGATGCATCCGTTTCACGGGAATAAATAGAATGATAGGGGTGGGAATCTTATTTCCATCCCATGAATTTCCCATGTTTGTTATTGACTCTTGATAACTAGAATACAAGAGTTAGATAGCCTTCTGCTGTGGGTATCTCGTTACCTCAGGAAAGGATGGCATCTTTTCTGCATGCCCATTCTTCTACTCAAGGATAGGATCTGCGAATCTTGTCCGTGTTTAATTCTGCATTAAAGGTGGTGGTACGTTGGGCGCCTTCCTAATACAAGAAAAGGAGGAAGAACCAGCAAAGCAAAGAGAGAGAGAAAAATAACAGAGAAAAATCAAGCAGTATGAAAGACCTAAGACCGACAACTCACTAGTTTCTTGCCTCTGAAACCTCGTCCTTTTACACTTAGCTTCCTTGACCTTTTAACTTTCTTAACATCTTTCCTCCACCTCTTAGCAATACCCTCCAACATTATGCATATCTTTTTTTCTCAAAACCCCAACAACATAACAATCTCCACCAAATACAGTTTCTATGTGTCATCCAAGAGCTCTGGTTATGGTCATTGACAACAAATCCCTCTTCACTAGTAATCATATCATTATCTCCAATTGGTGGCAATACAGCCAAGGGTGGAAAATAAGGTGCTACTTCTCTTCCAACACCAACTTTTTCTGTTTTTGATTATTTCTGGAGTTCAAGCCGTTGGAACAGTTCCTCTCCAACATCTTCAAAACACTCCACACGAGCACTGTCCCCACTGCTAACTTCTCGATCTTTCTTGTGCATTATTCATGTACCCATCAGAATTGTAGTGAAATCTGCATTTTGAATCTCATTCCCAGGCAGCTTAAATTGGAGATCAGTCAAAACTGATTGTTACTGGCCCCATTAGCCCATAAAAGTTTCAAGCTGTCTCGTGGTTGTTTGCATTCTCTGCATCATGTATAGCAATATGCAGTTGGATTTAAAGATTCCCTTATGGCTTGTTATGGTTCTTAGATCTCTACTTTTACGCGAGTTCATGCACGATGGGCCTAAAGAATTAATCTCATGTGTGGCGAAAAGTTCTCCCTGTTTTGAGGCGGTAGAATATACACCTTTTTATGCTCTTTTTGGGGCTGACTTAGGAAATTAGGAATAGAAATTGACACTTTGAGTCTTATTAGTTCACGAAGACTTTGGATATGGTTGTAAGATTCACATTTTCCTACCTATTTCATGTCTTCTTGGTAATCAAAAGTGGCATGCCTAAAATATTGTATATTTCGTGTTCTATTTTTCCTCCATAGCTTCTTGACACTCAAAATAAATCCTACGAGTTAATTTTGCATTTCCACTGAACTATACACTAAATTTATCTGCATCCTTGGCTTTCAATTTGTAAATACCTCCACCCATGGGAAGACATCTGACATGTAGATATCTTACATGTTAGGACAATATCTCATGCAGATTATGAATATCTAAGATGTCATAGATAATTTTTGTCATCCATATAGTAGATATTCGATTTAGTCTTACATGCTCTGGGCAATTATAAGTTCATAACAACATGAAAGGAGTAGTGCTATGAACAGCAGTCGCTTTATTTCCCCCCCTGCTATACTCAGTTTAGGCTTATCCCCTTTGAAATGAATGCCAGACATATCTTGCTTAGCTAATGTTTCTTACAAGTTGGAGGAGTTTTCTTTGTCTACTTCAGCAGGTTTATTCTGCCTGGTTTTCGTCAACTTTACACTTGGTAGTATTAAATTGCTTCATTACATGGTTTCCTGTTCTTACACTTTGATTGCTGCCAAAATTCTTCTTGTAGGAACTTTTTAGGAGATTGCAGAGTCTTTGTTCTCATAAACACATTGGGTCATCACGGGGCTCCAATGTGGCTTTTCCAGAAAATGAAAACGAGCCTCATCCTTCTTCTATTGAAGAACTAAATACATCTGAGGCATCTCCAGAAGCTTTGAAAGCCCCGTACCCATTCAAAGAAAAGAATGATACCAATCAAGTAATTTTCAAATTATCACAGCAAAGAGTTCCTTGCTTTTGGTGGTTTCGTACTCTCACTTTGAAGTTTGGAACTGGTCAGCTGCTCATATCAAATGGGAAAATTGTGCTGGGCTGTTTGACGATTCTCATGTATTACATTTTGCGGAAGAAACAGGCGACAGTGAAGAGGTAAGTTGTGCTCTCTCTGCTGGTTCTTTCTCTTTGCAAGCCATCAATATCAATGAAATAAAAGGATTTTGTCTCCCTAGGTTTGGATTGTTACCTTGATTGTATTTGTTGTGTATGATGGCAACAACATAGTATGGAAAGCATAGGTGTAAATCACCAAAAATTGGAATATCAAATACAAACTGCCCTTTTTGTTTGGGTGTAAATGTCAAATGACGTCTGTGCTCTTGTATGAGTGTAAGTGGCGAGTGGTCAGTGAATTGGTGTTGATAGAGGGGTTCCAGAGGAAGTATACCTTATAGATTTCTGGACCGTGCTAGTTAACTACTGCATTCTCCTCATTGTTGTTTTATATCTGAGACATGGACTGTTTTAGTATTGTGCTGAGAGAGCAATGGTGTTTCTAGGTTAAACTAAATTTGACAGTCTTTGATCATCATTTGGCAAATAATGAAATCCATAAGAAAATTTTAGATATATTTTCCACAATCTGCTTCTTCCACTTTTGCTCACATATTATTTCACTTCAGTTGTGGGTTGCTTTTTCTTTTTCCTGGGCTTAAATGTTTTGTGCGATTTGAGAGCGACATGGACTGTTTTAGTATTGTGCTGAGAGAGCAGTGGGGTTTCTAGGTTAAACTAAACTCGACAGTCTTTGATCATCATTTGGCAAATAATGAAATCCATAAGAAAATTTTAGATATGTTTTCCACAATCTGCTTCTTCCACTTTTGCTCACATAATTTTTCACCTTAGTTGTGGGTTGCTTTTTCTTTTTCCCGGGCTTAAATGTTTTGTGCGATTTGAGAGCGACATGGACTGTTTTAGTATTGTGCTGAGAGAGCAGTGGTGTTTCTAGGTTAAACTAAACTTGACAGTCTTTGATCATCATTTGGCAAATAATGAAATCCATAAGAAAATTTTAGATATATTTTCCACAATCTGCTTCTTCCACTTTTGCTTACATAATTTTTCACTTTAGTTGTGGGTTGCTTTTTCTTTTTCCCGAGCTTAAATGTTTTGTGAGATTTGAGAGCTAGACACGACACATGATTTGGTGGGAAGATGATGATGTCAGAACTGTTCTTGTTATGCACGTTGGTAACTTCCGTAAGGGGTTGATTTTCTTCTCTTCCTTGGTTGGACATTGTTTCATGAGCATTGAGAGCTAGACATTACGCATGATTGGTGGGAAAATGATGATGTCAGAACAGTTCTTTTTATGCATGTTGGTAACTTCCGTAATGGGTTGATTTTCTTCTCTTCCTTGGTTGGGCATTGTTAATGGAGGATGTATCGTTTCTAAGTGTGCAGGACACATCATTCATTCTGGACAATATTAGAATACGGTGGGAAAGGCAGGGAAAGAAGAAGGGAAAGAGAACGGGGTAGACGAAGGGGGAGGAACGGGAATGGGGAAAGTTGACATGGTAAAATCCAAGAGCTAAGAAAGCCATGAGGAGGGATATGGATATGAAAAGTTGAGGAGGTGCCAACAGGGCAATTTCTTTAGTTTAAAATAAAATTGTAAACTAAAGAAAAGAAATTGTACCAAGGGCCTAATTTGTCTGACATCTATGCGAGCGATATAAATGCATGTCCCATGTGTTAAAAGGCTCTTTTTTTCTATGAATATGGAAAAATGGCAGTAGGAGACGTTCAGATGTGTTTCTGACGCGGTTTAGTGTGTCCAAGGAGTGTTGGTGGCCAACATGTGACAGACTACGTGGTGTCCCAAAAAAGTTTTCAACCTATGCAAAGAGTATAGAACTTCTATAGCTATATAGGGTGCAATACATAGTTTCTTTTCGGATGTGGCACTTGGATTTTGCCGTGTTCCTATTCTTCTTTTGTATCAACTTCTCCTCTTCTCTTGTAATTTAAGTTCTGTATCACGAGAAAATATACAGTTGATTATATCTTGCACCTACTAAGGTTTTCTTAGACATTTGATGTCTGATATTGATAGTTCTGAAATCATTATCGTTTTTAGGACTCATATACGTTGATGTAAAATGCAGAAGAGGAAAAAGAATAACTGTTGGGAACAATGTGTTGCTGAGAAAAAAAATTTAGCTGAGCAAAAAAACTGTGTTGCTGAACGTGATATTTCATTGCTAGCGTGCCATAAATGGAACTACCTGCATACTTGACTATCAGGCTTTCTGTTTAGATACAGTATATTTTGTGCAGATATTGTGAAAAGAAAAAGCAGATTGCTCTATTTTTTTCTCGAAAATGGTAGAATTTGTAATCAATAATTTATGAAACATTTTCAGCTCCAATTTTCAAGCTTGTGGTAACGGCATATTTTTTAAGGAATATAAAAGAAGTGTCAAGATATCAGTAAATCACTAAGGAGAAGCCAGCATTACCCTTCCAATAGGAGGCATAGTGATCTTTGGACTGATGGCTAGTTTGAATATTTGTCACTTCCACTTGATATTGCATTTTGTCTTAATTTCAGGATTCTAAGAAGACAAACTTCGTCCATGAAGAAGGCTTTAGCGGACTTGTGGCAGCTTGCATTTTCTTATCAAGTGAATCCTCTAGCTGCTGTTCAATCTGTCCCTACTGCAATCCCCGGGAGCCGGTGATAGTGTTGTGTTTTTTCATAACTCAAGGCTTAGTTCATCTTGTACATAACAATGTTATGTTTATCTTCGAGTTGTGTTGAGTAGCTAGTATGAGCACATGGTCTTTATGAGCTACTTCCATTTGTAGCAAGACTAAAATTTTGTTTCGTTCTGTTGTTTTGCTTCGCTCGGAAAAAAGGAAATTTTCATAAATATATTGGTGATATTTAGGTTACATTTGAAAACAGTGGCCAGATCATATTGGAAATGTCAAAAGAATTTGGTAATGTACAAAAACGTCTTTAGTAGATATTTCTACCATGCTTCTAAGTTTCAAAGCAGATCTAATGGTTTTTGAGGATTTTATAAATGGGTTATTTTTTAAGAACAATTCTTCGAAAACAAGTTTTGAAACCCGTCCAAAGCCACTTTTTAGAACTGGACCAGTACCGGTCAAAACTGGACAAAAAACATACCTTATTGGTCAATGTACCGGCTGATATTGAGTGGTTGTATTGGGCTGTATTGATACAGTTTTTTAAATTTTCAACTAAGTTTTTTTAATAATTATACATAAATTAAGACTAAAAACGTAATTAAATATCAAATTTAGTTATTGTGTGAATAAATTATTATTATTATTTTTTTTATATTGAGAGATTTACTTTTAAATTGTGAGGTTTTACTTTATATGTAAATATATATTTTTTTACTAAAATATTATTTGATAAATCTATATTATTTTTTAACGATAAATTTGTATCGGTATGCTAGAATATATCGGTACCGATATGTACCGTATTAATAAAAAATAATAGATTTATCAGTACAAAATTGATAACTTTGAATTTGAGTTACATTTAATCTGTGCGTGACCTAGGAATTAGGGTGAAGACAAAGTGAACATCTCCTCGTTTTTCCAAAAATAAAAATTATCTCCCAAAAATAATTTTTTATTTTTCAGTAGGCTGCTTGAGCGGCTTGAATGTCACTCAAGCGCCAAAACCTAGTGCTCTGACAAAAATAGACATCAGAAAATTAAAGAGGTTGCTCGAACAGCCTATTCGATTTTTCCAAAGTACCTCAAAAACCTCACATAACTTGCATGACTTGATCACATTAAAAAACAACGCATAAACTCATGATTTAAACACTATCTAAGCAATATCTTTGGAAAATTAACATAAAATTCTACCTTAATCAAGAAGAACGAAGAAAATGCTATCAAGTATTGAAATCCCTCGAACTCTCCGTGTATACAATTGATCTTGGGTTCTATTCAAATCTCTCAACACCAACAATACTTCTCTAGTTGAAAGTTTCGTGAGATTCTTTCGTCTATTAGCTCGTTAGCATTCTTCTACCAAAATTAGGATTTTTAGATTTATTAAAAAGCCGAATACTTTTTATAAAAACCGACATTACGATTTCATTAAGTCTTAAATACTCATTAAATGGCTAATTACACTAACCCCCTTTAGTTATGAAAATCCTACATCAGGTAAAAAACTCAATATTATCGTAAATAGACCACAATTAATAAATTAAACTAAAACCACTGTATTGTAAAATAGATTAAAAATATAATTACCAAAGTCTTAAACCGTAGGTCCTCACAATATGCCTTTTTTGTATAATTAGAATTGGTGTGCTGGTAATTCATCTCCTTTAGCCAGAGCTCACGTTTGTTAATCTTACCATAGAGCTAATTCTCTCTAAAAAATTGTAGAAAAATTCTCAAATGGTCCTTGTGTTTTTGCTCCGTTGGTGAGTAGATTAGAATATCGTCAATGAAGATGACCACGAATCTATCCAAGTATGGTACAAAAAATCTTGTTCATCAAGCACATAAAGTGTTAATGCATTGGTAAGCCGAACGACATCACTACAAACTCATAGTGGTCATAACGAGTCCAAAACGCAGTCTTCGATATATCCTCCTCTTTGATAGCTGGATCGTAAGTCAATCTTTCAGAAGTATGTCGATTCTCTCAGCTGATCGAACAAGTCATCTGTCTTCGGAGGTGGATATCAATTCTTATTCGTGACTTGATTAAGTCGACAATAGTCGATACACATCTCAATGTGTCCTCCTTTTTCTTCACAAGCAATGCCAGACAACTGGCGAAACCCAACAACTTAGTAGCTCCACAGGCCAAACCGAAGCCCAAAAAGACCCATGAGACGTCGCACAATTAGTCCAACTTATGTGTGTGTGCTGTTTCGACTGGGCCGAGTCAGGACCGATTGGCCGACCCACGCCATGTGGTTCCACCTAGCATACACCTGGCGTGTCTTGACCACGACACATGATATCGAGTTGGATCTCGGCATGTCATGGGTGACGTCGCTATAGCGACGAATATTTCTGATGCCATTGGAGAGCGTGCTCAAATATAAAAGGTAATACAATACCCACTTTCGCACCTTTATAGAAACTTCCTTTTGACTTTCTAATTTAGACTTAAGTATCAAAGTGTTTTCCGGTTGACACTGGCCGACCTGATAGTATATAGAAAATTGAGTAATGTTCCATAGAAAGAAAACTAATGCAACAATACCATGTTCATGATTTGAATTCTTCATTAATTTTAAAATGATACGTTTAATGAGATGACTGCAAACTCAGGAAAAAAAAGCACATTATGACATGGAACAAATGGAGTTTATGGTGCCATTTTACCAAAAGATTGAATTTTTTCTAAAGCCATTTCTTTTTTTTTTTTTGGGAAATTCTTTGATCTCAAAATGATTCTAAGTAAATATTACCGAATTCTCATTTGAAGAATGAGATTCGCTTAAGTATGTTGGTTTTTAAATCCAAATAAATCTCATCAATTAATTTTGAATTCGAGAATGTTTTTTGAAATTTTTTTGAGAAATTGTAGCATTGCTCATTTTCTTCCTATAGTGCCCAAAATTACGGATTCAGGGAGGCTGTAGTGTACTTTTCTATAGTTCGCGTGTAGTACGGGTAAAACAACATAGTTTTATCCATTTTTCCCTCAAAACTACATCGTTTTAATTCTCATGTATTTTGATTACAATTCACATGATAAGATGAAACGATATATTTTTGAGAACGAAACAGACACAACTATATTATTTTGTCCGCACTACACGCGCACTATATAAAAATACACCGTAGCTCCCCCAACTCCCAAAATTACACGTCGATAACTTGAAAAATTTGTATCCTCTGATCCCATGCAGGCAATAGAGGAAGACTTGGTCAACCTCACCACCCTACTATTTCGTTTGTCCCCTACCCCTTAACTTCCCAAACCCCTCCTATTCTTGGCATCTCTCTCCTACGCTCCCCCACCCCCCACTTTCTCTCTCTCCATGCCCACAAAACTTCCATTCCAAGTTCCCATTCCCTCTGTGCCCCAGAAACCACCATTTCCAATTGCAGCCCCTTCCAAAGGGTGCGCACGCCACCCCGCCAGTGCGCGCGCCACTCAACACCGTCATGGCTCATAACAATCTCCCCCTTGGGCGTCTCATCGCTCTCATTCTCTTGTCGTTCCAAATTGTGACTTCTTCTTCCATTTCGGACTCCGAAATCCTTCTCAAGTTCAAAGGCCCACTCAATAGCAATAAAGATGGGAGAATTTTTTCTACCTGGAACTCATCAAAACCGCCATGTTCTGGCGATAAAGAGAATTGGGTTGGTGTCCTTTGTGAAAACGGCACTGTTTGGGGACTAAAACTTGAAAATTTGGGGTTATCTGGTGTCATCGACGTTGAATCCCTCAATAATTTGCCTGGCTTGAGAACTATAAGCCTCATAAACAATAATTTTGATGGGCCGTTACCGAGTTTGAAGAAACTTGGAGAGTTGAAATCGATTTATTTTTCGAATAACAAGTTTTCTGGGATTATAGAGGGGAATGCATTTGATGAGATGCATTCTATGAAGAAAATTCATTTGGAAAATAATCAGTTTACAGGTTCGATTCCATTGTCATTGACTACATTGCCTAAGCTTGTGGAATTGAGCCTCGATGGGAATAAATTCGAAGGGGAGATTCCTGCTTTCAAACTCGGAATTTTGAGATCACTCAATGTATCCAACAATAGATTGAAAGGTCCAATTCCTGCAGACTTCAGCCAGATGAACCCTAGCTCCTTTTCAGGTTTGACACAATCTCCCCGTTTGGACTAAATTATTTATCTAGAAACGATAGTGAGTGTATTGTTTGATGTTTCACGTAGTTTTTCATAAAATTTATTTTGAATTTATCTTGATGTGGATATAACTATTTCGCAATCGATCAATTACCAACATGGCATGCATCATGTTCATGCATCATGAGGCCGAAGTCAAGTGCATGATCAATTTCGAATATAATTACTGGGTGGGGTAGAATCAGAATGTGAATTTGAAAGTGACAAAATTAGAACAAAATAGTTTAATGATCTATAAAAAAAAACTTGACATTCTTTTAAGTCCCAGAAAACGTTTAAGATAATCTAGTTTATGTTTAGTGTAGGATTACTTGATTGACGTACATATATCATTTGTAAAGTTTCTTCATGACTATTCGCAAATGTTGATTTGACTTTTTCAAAATTTTCCAAACAGGAAATGAAAATCTCTGCGGACTGCCATTAAAACAGTGTCCATCCCCTTCGAAGCTACCCATCACAACGATTGTAGTCAGCATGGTGGCAGCGCTGGTGGTCATCACAGCCCTTATCATCATCCTCCGCAGGCGCTGCAGCCAAACACCAGAAACAGCCACCTCTCCACCGCCATTTCATGGCCACAAGAAATCGGCCTCGGATGTTGACCTAGACAAGGCGGAGCAAGGTAGCGCGTCCCCGACAAACTCTGTTCGCAGCAAGAAGGGGGAAAACAGCGGGAAGCTGTCATTTTTGAGGGATGATGTGGAGAAGTTTGATTTGCCTGATTTACTGAAGGCCTCAGCTGAAGTATTAGGAAGTGGGTATTTTGGGTCTTCTTATAAAGCTGCTCTAATGACAGGGAAAACAATGGTTGTGAAGAGATTTAGGCATATGAATAATGTGGGGAAAGAGGAGTTTCAAGAACATATGAGGAGGCTAGGGAGTTTGAGACACACCAACTTGCTTCCAATTGTGGCTTTCTACTATAGGAAGGAAGAGAAGCTTCTGGTTTCTGAGTATGTTGATAATGTCAGTTTGGCTGTTCATCTCCATGGTATGTTACATTTTTTAGGAATTTTACGTGTGCAAATTAGATGTGCCCGAAATAGTTTGATAGATGCATGCGAAACTCTCATCATTAGGTGGAATCACGTGCATCGTTGGACTCTTTGGAACACTTCTGCGTTTCAATCTGTCCATCAAAATTTATGCACGCAGAGTTTCTTGCTAAAATACCAATGTTTAGTTGATCATATCTAGTAATGCTACATGCTAAAAAACATAAATAAATCAAAACAATGAGACTTTTGTCATAGGAACTTCATGTTATTCTAATGGATGATAAACCTAGAGCACAATCTCTGCAACTGTAGTTTACAACTACGCTAGGCCTTCTCAGCAAAACATGAACCCATATATGTTGCATTTGAACAACATCCTCTTATCATGTCATTCAATACTTCCTTTAGTTATTTGGAGATAAATGAATTGAATTAGGCGTGAATTCAGGGGGCTGTAGTGTACTTTCTAATAGTGTGGGCAAGACAACGTAGTTTGGTCTACTTTTTCCTTGAAACTACACCGTCTCAATTTATCACGTGAATTGTTGTCAAAATGCATGAAATCAAAACGTAGTTTCGAAGGCAAAGCGGGCAAAATTATATTGTCTTGCCCGCGCTGCACACGCAATATATTAAAGTGCACTACAGCTCTCCCAAATCCGGTAGGGATTCGCCATGCCTTTTAACCTATGACTACCATTTATGTCTTCATGTAAAACAATAGAAACAAGTTCTTAGAATTGTGTCCAGAATGTTGTGTTGGTAACACTACATTCGAAATCTTTTTTTTTTTTTTCTGAAACATTTTTTCAATCTGTAAAGCATGTTTAAGGCTTAACTTATGGATTAAGCTAACCGCCTTCTCCAGGAAATCAATCGCGTGGCCACCCAAGCCCTAACTGGCCGACCCGGCTGAAAATCATCAAAGGAGTAGCCAGGGGCCTTCTCTACCTCTACAATGAGCTCCCTAGCCTAATAGTACCCCATGGCCACCTCAAATCCTCAAATGTGGTTCTCAATGAGTCATTTCAGCCTCTCCTCACTGACTATGGGCTAGCACCTGTGGTCAACCAAGAGCATGCCCAAGAAGTCCTGGTGGCCTACAAGTCCCCAGAATATAAACACAACAATCGCGTAACAAAAAAAACTGACGTTTGGAGTTTCGGGATCTTGATACTAGAGATTTTAACCGGGAAGTTCCCAGCAAACATTTTGCAGCAGGGGAAAGGAAGCGACATGGATTTGGTGACTTGGGTTCATTCCGTTGTTCGAGAAGATGAGTTGAATGTTGATGAAGTGTTTGATAAGGATATGGGAGTGGCCAAGAATTGTGAGGGGGAGATGGTGAAGCTTTTGAAGATAGGTATGTGTTGTGCTCGGAGTGATGTGGAGAAGAGGTGGGATATGAAAGAGGCTATTGAGAAGATTGAACAGGTGAAAGAGAAGGATGATGATGAAGAATTCTACTCATCTTATACAACTGAAGGAGATGGGAAGTCTTCAAGAGGGTTGTCAGATGATTTGTCTTACACCATCAATGGTTGAGAAAGAGAGGGGGAGAGGAAGAGAGAGAAGAGATATGGAAAGGGGTTTTTGTTGTTTAGTTCTTCCTATATTTTTGGAAGTCAAATTTGGGGGCTGGGAGTGGAATAATGTTTCAATTTTTGATGTAATTATTTTGTGGGTGGGAAAAACACAACTCAGGGTGGGGTTTTTCATTTTTATTTGTTATCACTGTGATCTAATGTAGAAAGGGAAAACATTTTTTTCTTATCTCCATTGATATATATATATATATATATATATATATATATATATATATATATATGTATGTATGTATATGTATATGTATGTGTATATATTTATTTAAATTATATATTTATTTCTTCTTATCTGACCTTATGTACGTCTATGATAAATACTAAATACACTTGCTTGTGATGGAAATGTAATAAAGCTTGCTAGAAGAATCCAAGAAGTTTGTTTCGCGTTTGAATGGAATGAAAGGAAACAAAAAGAAACTAAGGTTTGGGTGACACCATTGAGAAAATATATGTGACACCATTGAGAAAGCAAAAATAAACAAGCTTGCCCACAAATATATTTTTTTAATGATTAAACATCTAGTCAATATTGAACCCATATTATTGCACATCTTTTAGGATCAACGATTTCATATTAATGTGCATTTATGCCTTAATCCCGAAATTTAATCCATATTGCACGCAAGCTTGTATTTGCCTTCTTTCAAGTTTTTTCGACCCTTAAATGAAAATCTGGACGCTCTAATGCAATCCCAAGGTCTGGAGACAAGTTAAATAGTTGATAAAGCCGAAAAAGAAGTGAAAAGAGGTTCAAGAATGAACAAGAAGGTCGGAATATATGGCTCCAAAATGAGCCAGTTACATTTCCTATTGGTAGATGATGAAGTACTATCAATAGTTTCCCTTGTGAGATTCAAGAAAATGCCATTGCCTACCGATAGATGGCGACTTACTACCGGCAGGAGTTTAAGTGAAATTTAAGACAGTCCCATTTCCTACCGAAAGGTGGTGAAAATACTACTAGTAGTGGTTCACTTAAATGCGAGAAAATTGCATTGCCTACTGGAAGAAGTGTCACGCCCTCAATTTCAAACATATAAATAATACATTTCCTTAAGAAAAATCTCACAATTTACCAATAAGCTCAAAAGAGTTTACTTATAACAAACCATAAAAAAATAATAATAATAATTCAAATTTGTATTTCTGCTCAAAGAGGATAACTCAACCCGACCATATCAAATGTCGTATTGAACTGATTAAAGATACATTGTCCGATCACCAAAATAGGCAAAGAATACATAAATTGTATAAAACCTTTCAAAAGATTTTACAAGACAATAAGTGAAATTTATCCACGTAGCTCTCGAAAATGATGCATCACCTCAAGCACTTCT
>JABCMJ010019425.1:0-21838 GCA_014822125.1 Arbutus unedo | reverse complement strand
TTTTTAAAATAAACATCTCAAAATATTAAATTATAAAGTAACGATCTCATTTTAGATAACATGAAGATCGTAAAGATTGTTGGATGAGAGGATCGATACTAAAATATATAAATTAAAAGTTGAACACACACATAGTGTGGCATGTATAATTGCATACGCGACGTGTATGAGTGAAATATGAGAATGTGATTTGTGAGTGAAATGTGCGATTGGGTGTGAAAATGAGTACTTGGCTTGAATAATTTTACTATTTTATTATGTTAGTTATTTCATATTAAAATAATTATAGTATATTTATATATAAGAATAATTTTGATAATAATTTTTGTGAAGAAATTCTGAAACTTGATTCACACGAGTTATCATTCTCCCTTCGTATATTCAAAATACATAATAAAAATAAAAATTTAAAAATACATATATTCCGAACACATCAAGATATAAATGTGTGCAAAATTATTAGATGTATATAGGTTTATGTGTATCAAACGATTTTGCACATATTTATATTCGAATGTACTCGAAATATATGTGTTCGTAACATTACTCTAATAAAAAGAAATTGGGTGTTATTAAGGTCATCCCCCCACCATTTTCCAACTTCAATTTCCACATCTTTGCTTGAATTTCCTCTGTCTGTGTCTCTCTCTTTCTCTCACTCTCTCTCTCTCTCTCTCTCTCTCTTCCCCTGCCTTTCTTGAATGAGTCAGTCTAACCTGTCTTCATCCTGTGCCTCTTATAAACCTCTTCTTTTTCAAATTCCGCCCTTATAAGTCGTTAAAAGAAAAAATTCCAATTCTCTTTGTATAATCCAAACACAAAAATTAGAGGGAAAAAACGAAAGGTCAGGAGAGAAATTTAATTTCTTAAGGGATGCATGTATGGATAAAAATTACGGCGGGAGCATCGGCCGTGGCGGCCGTCGGTGTTCTAATACTCATCATGTTTCTCCGGCGATGTTTCTCTTCCTCCAAACATAAAGATTTGGCAGTAATCGACTCCCCAAGGGAAAGAGCAGAGACTCTACAAATCGGAATTTCCAAACTTACTCCTGTCAATCTCCACCATCTCGAACTCGATTCCAGAGCAAGGACAAACACCTACTACGTTTTGAAACGCGAGATGTCGTTAAAGCCCCGCTTCAATTGGGCCGATCACCCTTCCCTTATCACAGACGCCGCCGAAAACGGATGGTCGCGATTCGCTTTCGCCACCTCCTACATATCCTCACCGTCCGCCAGGTCAACCAGGTCAACGCTTCTGGGTTCGCGCGCTGCAGGTGATCGTCGTGAACCCGAGGTGGAAATAAGTTGGGAAATTTGCCAGGGATCGGCTGATTTCCTTCAGAAAATCCGACTCAATTCCGGTTTAAGAAAACCCAGTTCGAGTCATTCTGTTATCAAAACCGGTTTACCGTTACCCGGCCCGCCATTGGGGAGTTCCTCTTTTCCTGAAGAGGCCTACTTCGAAATCACAATCTCAGAAGATGGTTTTGATTACGACCCGTTCAGGAATAATAGGAATAGGAATAGAAGTAGTAAGGTGATTGAAGGGGAAAAGGCGAAGCTGATCCAAGAGAATTGGAAAGCGAATGCGAATTCGGAATCACTTGTTCATGTTCCGATTAGTGGAAATGGGAATGGGAATAAGAAGGTTGAAGAAATGAGAGGTGGTGGGAAAGAAGAATCAGCTATGTTGACACTGGGTCTTTCTGGAGGAGGGTCTATGCCTTTGAAGATTCCTGGTACCTACCCGGGCTCCATTGGGTTCAATTCAGATGGTTCTGTTTATCTTGATGGTCAGTTTATCTTCTCTATCTTTCTTTCTTTCTTTCTGTTTTTTTTCTTTTCTCTTTGCATTTATCTACACTAGTCATGTAGTTCAATTTTTGTAGCATATAATATGGGAATGGGAGATTCTGTTATGCATCAAAACGACGTTGATCAAAACGTTTCCAACTCTTCGAGAATTTTTGTGTGCACAGAAAGTAGGGCCTCCAAGTTCTAGAATATGAGGGGGCCTCGGGAATGGAAGTGTGGGAAAATGGCATGGGGAGTACAAGCTGTTGGTTGTGATCATGTTGTTTAAAGAAGGCTTAAAGGTGAAAAGTGATCTTCACGTCTTTGTAGGCCATAGGGTTTGTCTATTAATTGAACAGTAGAAACCACTTCTTTTTTCTTTTTGTTCGTTCTCTTGAGGGACAGTAGCAACCACTTTGAGTATTAGAAAAATGGGCACACCTATTTCAGACTTATTTTATTTCACGAGGATAAACCATGGAGCCATGATCACTTTGTAACAATCTTTGCACAGAAAACATAGATACCTTAAATCACTCGCAAGTCACATGTATGAGATTATCAGGTAAATTAAGACGTTGTCAGGGAAAGTTGAACTTAAAGTTGATCTAAGTGTAGCTTAGATAGTTGAGCTAGTCTGGTTGGTTAGCTTCTTGTACTTTTGACACTCAGAACTCCCAATTCTAGTATAGCCTAATGGGAGAGGGAAAGAGGAGGTGACGAGAGTCGAATGCCAATCTCGTGAAACATAGGACCTTCCTACCATATGATCTTCTTTGAGGAAATTTTTTTACCAAAACAAAGTCGTACATTGGCCATGTTTTAACGCCTCGACTAATTGGGCAGTTTCTTTACTTAACATTTTGGAACAGGACAATTGAAAATGAGTAATTTTTCCACTTAATAAGCACTGGGGGAGGTCCATCAGTTTCCTTTTTCTCACTAATCAGCATGATAGGAAAGATCTTTGAACTAGAACCACAACATTTTTTTTTGTTGCATTTGTCTCAGCAACATGAAATAACTAACTGGGCCTTCGTATCTCCATTAGAAAAGAAAAGGGTTTTCGTAAGAGTTGAACTTACTACAAATGATAGAAGAGCACAATAATGAAATGTCAAAACGCTGGTCGAGTGGGAGCATGGCAGCAAGTAGCTTACTCCGAGCTCACATGTATGATTTTTACTGCCAGTAAAAAACTCTTGGGGCCACTGACACTGAGACCCGTTTATGAAAAAGAAAAAGAAAAAGCAGGAATAACCCAATAACGAGACACAAAAACTGGGTTAGTCTGTACACACATTAGTATTCTTAGTTTTTAACTTCTTACTCTGGCTTATTCCTCTTCCATTGTGTTATTTTCCAGGAATTAAACTTATCTTCGAATCGAAAAAGGAAGAATGGGGAAAGATAGACAAGGTAATCGGTTGTGGGTACAATCCAAACCAGAGAAAGGTCTTCTTCACAGTAGATTCACAACTTGTGCATTTAATCAACTGCAAATCAGAGGAATTCGGAGCTCCACTTTACCCAACATTGGCATCAAACATTGACACCACAGTTCTAGTTAATTTCGGACAAAGTGCTTTCAAATACCTACCCGCGGATTCACAAAGGACTCCAAATCCTTGCTTTATCGGCCCTCTTGCAAATTCACCTGCTATAAGCTACGATGACAGCAAAGAGCTTTTTTCAATGGGACGAATCGACTCCCAGTGGCAAAATCGATCCACGACTAGACCCGGATACAACAACAGCAACAACAACTACGGCAGCAATAACAATAAGGGATTGGATTTTGATGTTGAGTCTGAAGGAGATTTGTTTGAGATTGTGTTGGATAGTTGCGGAAGATCGCCAAGCACCGTCTTGAAATGAGAAGATACAAATGTATATGTATTTATGGCTGGAAAATATACACAGATACCAAGCCAATTCTTTGTTTTATTTACACTAGTTTTCGCTTCAACACAAGACAGTGTTCTTCCGGAAACTGAGTTCTTTTTTCCTCCCTCACTCTTGAAGATAGGTGTTAATCGTACCCTTTCCTTTTCCTACATTGTATTTATATACAAGGCTAGAAATTTTCCGCCAGTTTTATAGTACATGTAAGTTTTTCTTTATTAAATAAATAACAATCTACTTTTATGTCAAGATTTTGAACTAATATGATTTTACAATTACAATGTTATGCGGAAATAAAATAATCAAGAAAGATATATCCGAATTCATAATGACAATCAACATATCCGGATCTATCTATATAGAACTTGAAAATACCTTCATAATCAATAATAGCATCCATGATTTTACAAAGAGTATTAAGTCCTACGTGGAAAACAGGTTTTTCTAATTTACCTTATTTTCTAGCAATCAGTCACCATTTTTTTATGAAAGACCAGATGCACTTTTATAGGTAAAGAGAGGACTAATTTTCTAATTGAACTGTAATTTCTACTTCTCATCAAAGTAAAACTCTTATTAGAAACCACTTCATCTATTGACCAATTAGATAAAGATAATGGCCTAAATATATGGAGTCCTATTGAACCTCTAATTATATATGTGACACACATAATAAGCAGGCTAATTTATCGACTAAATAAAAATTAGTCTTACAGTACGTCCTTGCAAAAGATTACTTCAACCGAATATACATAACAATGTGATCGATACACGTTTGTTTTGAAGTTCATTTTCCAATCCATAGTCGATGTTCTTTTGTTGAAGACAAATTTGATTTGAAAATGCGGCTAGCAACCGATCAATTTGGTTTTTTGCTTTGATAATTATCTTGATGACTTCTACAAAATTAACAGTTTGGATATCGGTACGTACCGTTTTGAAGAAAATTTATATTTAACCAATTAGTTTCATTTTGTTGAATTATTGGTGGTAGGGTGATTCAACAAAGTGGGGTCAGTTGACCCGAACTAAGAGGTGCTGAGGTTTTTTTTTTGGGTAATTTGCCCCCCATCTCTCTCACGTGTATAGAACAAAAAGTTATTTTTTTGCTATTTGCCCCACATTAACCGCCTCTTATGGTAAAAAGTAACTTTTTTTAGTATTTGTCTCCACATTGACACTCTTTCTCATATGTGTAAAACTGTACCAAATGATTCACCTATTGTGTAAAGTTATACTAAATATTTTATCTAGTTCCAAAAAATAAGTATATTTACTACGCAGATTGTACAAAAAAAATTGTCTCGCATTTGAATAAAAATCAACTAATAAATAATATCTTACATGTCGATAATTAAATAATCGTCTTTTTTTCTTAACGGATCGCTCTTTCTTAAAATAAAAAAATTCGCCGCGTGTTGTATTACATTAATATATACATAAGACTTTATATTTGTTTCTTAATAAAAAAAAATTTTGTTTTGTGATTTAGTGAAGATTTTGACTCTACTAACCAAAATTTTTAACAATAAGTCTATGTACACACCATTTGTCTTACACGTGTTCACACTGTCTATATGTTTGAGATTTTAATTTATTTTTTTTATTTTTTATTTTCTTTTAAGATTTAAATGGGTGTAGTTCATGTATCATATATGTAAAATATGAACGAATGTAAACTAAAAAGGTGTGTATATAGCATTACTTAATTTTTAAATCCGGCCCTAGTGATGCGGATGGATACCTCTCTGTTCACGTTATGAATTTTTTTTTGGGAGACTACTCCTTAAAGGAAAGCTATTTTTTTTAATTTTATTAAAAGATTCGTTTATTCTTTTGTACTAAAAGTTTATCATTTGTTGTCTTTGAAGTCACCCTGATTAATAATTTAAAGGATGCTTGAGCACATATTTTTCTTGCCAGTGAGATATTGTTTAAATTTACACGTATACTTGAGCATCTTCGGCGAAACAAATAAAGCAATACTAGGATTGTTTCTCGTCCCTCAAGAGAACTGTACGATAAACCTAGCGCAAATTATGGCATAATTTGTTATGCCACGTGGACCATGAGATTGGATTGCTAATTCCGTCGTTCCCTAGTTTTATGTTTTTGTTGACCTCTTAATTTGCCCTCAATTTTTTTGCAGATTTTTGTTTCATATCGACAAACAATTTCAAGAAAGTAAAAAATTAAGAATTAAATTTGAAAAAAATTAAATAAGTTAAATAATCTAATAATTTTGCTTATTTTGAACAAAATCGAACTAATGCAGACCGATTTAGTACGTGGACCGACTGAAAACCAAAACTTTGAGTAAATTTTTTCAATTGAAAAAAATAAAGGATGCAAATCATAAACGCTCAAATAAAATTATATGTTTTGATATTTCTCATATATCGTTCTTAGGAATGAAAAAAAATAACCAACCAAACAGCTGAAAGAACTGAATGAAATTGTTGGTTTTCGATCAGTTCACATACCAAATAATTATTAAAAAGATTTGGATATCTAAAAAATATTTGCTTTGTAGTGTATGGTAGCATAACTTTTGCTGGAAACTTCTTTTGGTTTTTAAGGTGTGTAGGATAAGAACTGCGAGGTCACTCTTTGATCTTAATTTATTTGAATGTGCATCTTTTATTTTTTTTAAAATTTATAACATTTTGTATAAAAATATATAATATTGATTTTTAAATCATAACTATTATACCTAAGTTTTCATGAAGAAAAATTTGAGAACTTTATGTTAGGGATAGCAACGGGGAGAATCTGGAATAAAATTAGATGTTTTGACATTTTTCATATATCGTTCTTAGGGATGTAAAAGACGCTACCAACTTATTTCGGTTGAAAAAATTGAATGAAAATTTTTATTTTCGATCGGCCCGCATACCAAATTGGTCGGTATTAGTTCGATTTTGTTCAAAACAAGCAAAAATTTTAGATTATTTAACTTTTCTTAATTTTTTAAATTTAGTTCATCCTTTTTTATTTTTTTAAAATTACTTATCAAGACGAACTAATAATATCTAACAAAATTGAGGGCAAACGAAAAAAATTATAGAATATTTTCAAATGTCTCATTTTAAAAAAAATAAAACTTGAACTACTTTTAGAGTTAATTTTCGAACACGATCAACCGCAAATCAATTTTTCAAGGGTGGGTTTTTCACTATTGTGCATGGGAAGAGAGAGATAGAGAGAGAGAGAGAGAGAGAGAAGACAGGTGAGAGAGAACAAGTTCAGTGCGTGCCGGTGCCACTTATGCAACAACAAGACTACACTTACAACATTAGTTTATACCAAATTTTACACCCTCACTCACACTTAGGTGGGGCCCACCACCACCACCATCTCAAGAATATATAGGGTGGTGGTGAGCCCCACCTAAGTGTAAGTGAGGGTGTAAAACTTGGTGTAAACCAATATTGTAAGCGTAGCTTTTTTGCTTATGCAAACAGGAATTGAGAATTAGAGAGAAGGGTGGGGTCTCATCAAGTCACATCGGTACTGCTTCACATTTGTGTTCATAGCAAATTCAATTTTACATAAAGACCTTCATTTTCCAGAAGGGTGATTCAGTGAATAGTTCACACCAATGGATTATTAATGCAATTAGTCCATCAAAAATAGAATTACAATGACAGGTCTTTTTGACACGTTCTTTCCAAAAATATTCTTCGTTTCTTATTCGATTTTCCTGGAAATTGTAATCGGTGACGGGAGCAAGTCCGCAACCAAGCTTCAATTCGGACATGAGTTCGGTGATCGATTTGCATCAACCAATTCTTGTTCAACGTTCAGGTCTGCTCCGGAGTATGTGAAGAATCGGGTCTAAGCTTCGAAGGTGGGAGATATGGAGGAGAGTATAGGAGGTGGGTGGGGAGGCTTTGGATGAAGATATATGTTAATCATAGATCTAGGAGCAATTAATCTTTCAGGAGTTTTCTAGGAATGCTAGGAGTTGGGATTAGATACCACCGTTTCTATTTTCATTTTCATTCTGTCTCACCACAAGTAGATGTATTTTTTGGCCATTTTTATTTGTAATTACTTTTACCTTTCCATTTATACGATAGAGTAAAACATTTACAACAAATAATCTTATCTGTTTTGATTTATTATTGTATTTTCACTGTTGATATGTTATATATAATACATAGGCCAGTTTAAAATAGATAACATTATCTGTTTTTATATTATGTCAAAATACAGAGTACAAATTAAAACAGATAACCTTATCTGACGTTATCTTATGCAGAGATATAGAGAACAAATTATAATAGATAACTTTATTTGTTTTGATTTATTATTGTATTTTCACTACTATGTAGAGATACAGATATGAAAATTACAAAAGATAACATTATCTATGTGATATTTTTTGTATAAATACACAGATTAATTTAAAACAGATAACATTATCTATTTTTATATTATGTCAAAATATAGAGTATAAATTAAAACTAATGTTATCTTATGCAGAGATACAGAGAACAAATTACAACCGATAATATTATCTGATTTGGTTATTATTGTGTTTTCAATATTATGCAAAGATACAGAGATAAAACTACACCAGATAACTTTATTTGTTGATATGTTATGCATAATTACATATGCAAATTTATAACAGATAATATTCACCACTACAATAATTATCGAAAATGACAGTTAAAAACTGTCATTAAACGTGAAAGATGACAGTTTTGCAACTGTCATCTATAGAGGTGACATTAAAGTTTTTTAATTTTTTATGACAATTTATAACTGTCATTGATATATATACAGATGACACTTTATAAGTGTCATTAAAAAGTATAAGATGACGGATTATAATTGTCATTGTTAACTATAAATATGACAGTTATAAAGCGTCATTAAAAATAACACTATTATCTACTCAATATGGCCAAAACACCATTATCTTTTCTTCCCAAGTTTCGAACCTCTGACTTTCCACCCGACCAACACCGTACGCTCATCATCTCTGACCACTACATCAAACATAATATTTGATGCAATACTTATGTGAGTTATTTGTTTCAATGTTAGTTTTAATCAAAATTAACATTATAGAAGGATTATGTGACAGTTTGTTTTGTTGACTCACATTAATACTTATTCCAATTTTTTGAATGATAGATTTACAAAAACTGACATGCTATTTAAGCACTGTTGTGATGGTGATAACAATTTTTTGTAGACTGACATCAATACTTATTTTGATTTTTTAATGACATGTTATGAAAAATTGACATCTTATTTAAAAATTATTATAGTAGCGATGACAATTTTTTTTGTAAACTGACATTAATACTTGTTCCAAATTTTTTAATGACAGTTTTGCAAAAACTAACATCTTATGTGAACCTTTTTAATGTCACTTTTAGTAAAACTAACATTATAAAAAAATTACTTTGTTTCAATGTCAATTTTAATTAAACCTAACATTAAAAAAATTCCCATAAAATTTTTACTATTTAGTTTCGATATCACTTTCATTCAAAAACAACATCATAAAGGAGATTGCTGATAATAAATGATAGTTTTGTTTATAAACTGACATCAATAATTATTTTAGATTTTTTTAATGACATATTTTTAAAAACTGACATCCTAATCAATTTAATTGTGTCATATTTAGTGATTATTGTAGTAGTGATTATCTATTTTTATATTATGTCAAAATATAGAGAACAAATTAGAACAGATAATTTTTTCTAATGTTATCTTATACAAAGATACAGAGAACAAATTACAATAGATAATCTTATCTATTTTGATTTATTATTGTATTTTCACTATCATGTAGAGATACAGAAATGAAACTACAAAAGATAACATTATCTGTTTTTATATTATGCCAAAATACAGAGTACGAATTAAAACAGATAATCTTATCTGATGCTATTTTATGCAGAGATACAGAGAACAAATTACAATAGATAATCTTATCTGTTTTAGTTTATTATTGTGTTTTCACTATCATGCAGAGATACAGAGATGAAACTACAAAAAATAACTTAGTCTGTTGATATGTTATGTATAATTACATAGGCCAATTTATAATAGATAACATTATCTGTTGATATGTTATGTATATAACAGATGACAATTTATTATAGAAAATATTATCCTTTTTTATAATATTTTTTATATTTCTTATTTTTTTAAATGTTTGAACATAAGATGAAGTAAAACCAACGACTTGTTTAGGGGTTAAATCAATAGTTGACCATTGTGATGCTTGTTTGAGGGATTTGGGAAACTATCTCAGTCAAGGTCAACCAAGATTTTCAATTCCCAAATAATGAGATTTGAATCCACTGGATATCGCCTCAGCGACGGTGTCCTCCTCCTCCTCCTCTCTCAATCCTCTAAACAATTTTCTCATTTTCACTCTGATGCGAACTCAAATCGATATCACCGGTTGAACAGTCTCAATCGATCAATCTTCACGTCTTTTGTTTTCACGAACTCAATGTCTAAATCGTTCTCATACAAACAAAGGCCTGATTCTGTAACGCGACAAACGGATGAATATGACCAAAAGAGTAAATAAGACCTACTGGAATCAAACATTAGAATGAATAAAACCTATTCTTGATGTTCAAACACATGTAATTCTCCCATTACTCCACCGTTTGAATAATTAAATAACAGTAGGGTGTAGAATATGAAAAATAACACTATTTGTCGTGGAGAATTATGAAGGTGCTGTTTTGGAAATTTAGATGTTGCCACCGTTTGAATGGCATGCCTTTGAAAAGAAATTTCAATAAAAGCACACAGGATATATTTCCCCAACTACATGGAAAAGCTTTATTGCAAAAGACGACCTTGTACATAACAGCCATTTGTAGAACATTTTTTTTTATTTTTTTTAAAATTTTTTATTGAGACGAACCAATAATTAATAAAAACTAGATGCAAAATAAAAAATTACAAAAAAAAATTGGTGTACCAAAAGGTCGTGAGGGCACAAATCATGTTTTGATTTATTTTTCATTTTTTCATATTTTTTTGAAATTTTTTATCGAGACGAACTAGTAATCAATAAAAAATAAATACAAAATAAAAAGTTACAAAAAAATTAGTGTACCAAAAAGTGGTAAGAGCTCTAAGATTTGTTAAAATTTAATAAATTTGTAATAAAGGTAATTTTGTTAACCAGATGACTTAGCCCATTAACGCTTTTAAAAGAGTAAATCCTAACTCAATAAACAAATTAGGTAGGATTTAATAAGTTAATTAACCCTAGGTTTGGAGTTTTAACTAATTTTTTTTTTTTAGGTTTGCTATTCATAAGGAAATCCATAAGGAATCGCACAGGGATCACATAGCTTGGGTCGGGAATTCTTATTAGCAAGGAAGCCCGCAAAGAATTGCACAAAGATCACATAGTGAGGGTAAGAAAAAGAAACAAATTCTCCAAATAAAGAAACACCCCGCCATGTGATCCTTATGCGATTTTCTACAGGCTTTTTTACAAATAGCAATTCTCGCTAGGGTCTTCCTTTGCCTTGGCAAATTTACACCCCTCAACCCTTCTTCCCTCTTTCTTTTTTATCTCAAAAGTTTAGCAAAGTAAGTTTTTTGAAATATTTTTTTATCTTTATTTATTTATTTATTTTAATTTTGTTAGCCTTGTGTCAAATACGTAAGATTATTAATTTATCTCTTAAATCATTTAAAAATATTCACATTCATCATATATCCTAATGCGCCTAACTTTGAAAAAAAATAATTAACCAATACCGCTCATTCAAATCCCTTTTGTTCATTCTTTTCAAATTTTACTCTCGAAAAAATATTAAAAATTTACCGTTAGACTAAAAAAATTATTTCAAGATTAACCGTGATCGGAATTTTTTAATGAAAAGTTTTTAAATTATAGTAAGATATTTTATTAATTTAGATTTTGTTGTTGTTGTTATTTTTTTACTTATAAAACAAAGTTAAAAATATCTTAAATCATCCAAAGATATTCACATTCGTCACATTTCCCAATGTGCCCAACTTTGGAGAAAAAATAACCGACACCGCTTATTTGAACCCCATTTTGATCGTGGTTTTTGAATTTTATTCTCGAAAAAATTCTAAAACTTTAACACTGACTTAAAAAATTGTATCGGGATTAACCGTGAGCTCGAAATTATATTTCGATGAAGAGTTATTGAATTATAGTAAGATATTTGTTAATCCAAAGAGAAATCAACAAATAACAATAAAATATAAATCAATCATATATCAAAATATTTTGTATTTATATTTTTTTATCAAATACCTTACCATAATTCAACTCTATAACAAAATAATTTTTATAAAACAACCCTATGTCAAAAATAATTTTTATTTAATTTTTATCAAATACCTTACTGTGGGCTTGGAATATTTCAAAATTATAGTAAAGTATTTGTATTTATCAAAATATTTCGATTTCACCGTTAATTCCAAAATAATTGTTTAACTCAATAATAAATGTTTAGTATTTTTTGAAGAATAAAATTTGAAAAGCACAACCTAAAGGAATTCAAATGAATGATTCCAGTTTTTTTTTTCCAAAATTGGCCGCATTGGGATATGTGATGAATGTGAATTTTTTTTGATGATTTAAAAGATTTTTAACTTTGTTTTATAAATCAACAAAAAAATATCAACAAAATATAAATCAACAAAACACCTTACCATAATTCAACAACTTTTTATTCAAAAAGTTTGAGCTCATGGTTAATTCCGAAATAATTTTTTTAGTCAACCGTAAATTTTTTTTTTCGAGAATAAAATTCAGAAAGCACGAATAAAAGAAGTTCAAATGAACGGTGTCGGTCAATTATTTTTTTCAAAGTTGAGCGCATTAGGATACTGTGATGAATGTGAATATTTTTGAATGATTTAAGAGATAAATTAATAATTTTAAATATTTAACACAAAGCTAACAAAATTAAAATAAATAAATAAAGATAAAAAAAATTCCAAAAAAATTACCTGCTAACTTTTGTGATAAAGAGAGAAAGAGAGAAGAAGGGGCGAGGGATGGAAATTTTCTATGGTAAAGGAAGATCTTAGCCATATAATTCTTGTGTGATTCTCTACGAATTTCTTTGCTAATAACAATTCTCTTCATTTTCAAAGCCTTATTGGATTTTTTTTTCTCTCCAAAGCGTCACCGGTGATTTCTTTTTGGTTGGGCTGGACCAAATGCCAACGCACAAAACATGTGTTTTTTTTTTTTTTTCCTTTGTTGCTTTATATGTGTCACACACATTTCTTTTAATGTATCAGTGATATTTGGTTGTGTGCTATGCATGTCACTTATTTTTTTTCTTTGAACAAATAGAGGTGGTGTTAGGCCTAGGCTTAGGCTTTAGTAAATTCTAAAATTCAGATGTGTATTCAAAAATAAGATTTAGCTAAAATTGTAGCAGATCAAGGCCACCGAATAAGGGTAAAACTGGAAAAAAAAATTGTAATCCCATCTATCCTTGTAAATAAACATTAGCATGGGATAACATATACAATTCCCTGGTCTAATCCTTGAAAAAACAAACATGAACTTGGGATAAACTCAGAGATTACCAATCCGATAATTACATTGATAAACTATTTTTCTCAAACATAGATGTATTTAACAAACATATCAAATGAAATTAGATGAAAGATGATTTTTAACATGATTAGTCATTCAGTTAATCGAAAAAAAATGTTGGAAAATGGGTTTTGACAAAGAGATTTTTGCAAACTTTAAAGCAAAATTAAAGTGATCCCACACATATTTAAGAGTGAATTCAAGAGTGAAAGATGTTCACTAATGTAAGGATGTTGCCTTCATTTACTCAATTTGTCAAAACTATTAATAGAGTGAATGGAATTTAGCTCTGAAGACAGTCGTTTAAATTTATAAGTAAAATCAACATGAATTCTGCATAGGAAAGTTACAAAAATTGTAGGTATATAAAGTTCAACTTTGCTCTTGGGTATAGGCCCTAATGGGTACCCAAGTTTTGTAAGGGAGAGAGAACCTAGGCGATGTGTGCTTTGACCCATTTTTCACCCACGGGTCTATCTGACTCGAACTAGTCCGGATCTTAGGTTTGGTTATAAGTATTTTATTTTACTTAAAACTTCTTTATTTCACAAATGACTATAACCCTTTGAGCATACTTGTTCGTTTCCAAACAATTGTGCCCGTCCGGCACTAGCCAAACACATGTGGTCAATTGTGCTTTTTCAGCGTTCAATAGTTGTGTCCCATCTCTGTTCAATTTAGTCCGAACCAGTGACTTTTTGCATCCGTTCTCTTCTATAAATCCGCAGTCCCTCGTTGATTTTCACTCATTGAAGTTTTCCAATCTTTTGATGTCTAAACTTTGTCCAAATTTGTCTTGTTCTTGTGTCTGAATTCTTGTTCCGAGTTTCGTTAGAGAGTACAAACACGAATTGATTTGATGTACAAACAGATTGTTAGGTTTCTTCTATATTGAGTGGTCGTTGTATATCGAGAGGCAAATATCCAATAATCACAAGCATCGAGTGGAAGTGAATTCTATCTAAAGGACACAGTGCTAACAATAACCTCGATCAAAAATTGATCTTTCTACATTTCAAGTTTAGATTTTATAGTATTTGATCTTTCTGCATTTATTTTATTTTGTTTATGCTTCAGTGACAGACAATGTTATCCATTTATTTTGTTATTATTTATTATTTTTGCTTTCAGTGACAAATAATATTCTATTTACTTTTGTTATTATTTATTATTCTGCTTAAGTTCTAAATTTATCTTTTACAAATCTATTTAAGTGTTATTATATTTCTACCATGTGAACAGATACAATTATTTGTAACATTATGTTTATAGTTACAATTTATTTATTATTGAGTATTCACAATTTTTATTTACTAAATTATTTATTTTATTATTTCTGCACTATTTTTACTCCAACAAAAAAGACATCAGATTCTTAGAATGAAGATTGAAAGGGATACAAAAAGTGGGACTTTAATAAAAGAAGGTTCGCTTGCTTACTACCAATACTCTAATCCTTTGTGCTAATAATAAGCAAATATTCAATCATGACAAAAATAGACTTCTTGGTAATAGAAGAATCACATTAATTCAGTTCTTTAGCCTTCTCCCTTATAGACTTCTTGATATTAACTCAATTCAAGGAGGTTTGTATTGTGTTACGGCTCAAGATTTTATTTACTTGTGCGTCGTGTGTCACTTAGGCAAATAATTTCCACCAAGTTTTAAGAACTTTCAATGCTACAAAAATTGATAGTTCGTGACACTTGCTAGTGTTATCTCCTGAATGAGATCATCTCCTTTGGCCCCTGTTCAATTGCTAGGAAATGATAGAAAGTGATGGGAAAATTGATTTTCCTATAACTTTTTTTGTGTTCAGTTACCAACAAAGTAGTAAGTTCACACTTGAAATTTTTCTACTGGAATTTAATTTTCTTCAAATCACGTCCTGTCAAATTTACAGCATTATGCGTTGCGGGAAAGTCTTGAGATTTCTATTTGGATTGTGATAATTATTAAATTGGTGTATTATTATTTTCCGTCTTTATTTAAATTTTTTGTTTTGCATCAATTCTTTGTGGGTTATTAATTCGTTTCAATAAGAGATTTTAGAAAAGTATAAAATTATGTCAAAAAAATTAGAAACGATGAAAAATAATCAAAGCATGGTATGTTTTATCTTATTTTTTGTATTTAGTGAATTTTTTTTTAACTTTTGAATATAATTTTATATCTTTTTATTCTTTTTGTCGAGACGAACTAATATTTCACAAAATATTGATAAAAAATAACAAATACAAAAAAAAATTAGATAAAAATAAAAAATAATTAATAAAGTTAAGTGTACATCAATAATTATATATGTGTTTTAGGATATACCGTGTTTATAATACCATTCATTGGTTTTACACGGTAGACATATAGTAGAGATACAATGGTGTGTATATTATACATATTTAATATACATATTCATTCCGTTAACAAAACTAAAACTAATGAGGGAGATAATATGTATTTGATATGTATGTTATATATAAATAGAATATATTAGATATGATATATTATTACGTTAGACTAACATGTGTATAAAAGACTAACATATTTGTTTGACTTAGTGGAATAAAAATATGAAAATTTTGAAAATATATACTCTCAGAATTAATTTTGTTCACACCTAACTGTTGACTTTAGAAAAAAGAAATTCTCGTTGTTTTCATTTTCTTGACAAATGAATAAGTAAATTTTTATTTTTTTATAAAATTTCTTTGTCAAATAAACACATACAAAAAAATATTTTTATTTTTACTTCACTTTACTTTTTCTTCGAATAATTTTTTCGTATAACTTTCTTAACCATTGGAGGCTCTCGAGAAAAAATGAAGAACAAAAGAAAAGAAAAACAAATGCATCTATTTGACCTTACCCCATATTTTGCCATGCGGATGGCGTGTTTTCTGTAGCCCGCGGCGGTGATATGCATCTCTATTTTATTAAATATACACTGCATGGCTCTGTATATGATGCCATCATAATCTCCACAGACATTCGTCAACACACTATTCTGTACCTTAACCCAAACCCATGGCCAAACAAAACCTAAACCTCAATGCCTTCTTCCTCCCTTACTTCGCACCAAGCCACATCATCCCCATGGTCGACGTCGCCAAACTCTTCGTCACCGCCGCCACTGGCGTCTCTGCCACCATCATCACCACCACCAACAACGCCCTCCTCTTCCAAGACTCCATCTCTCAAACCCCATCCATTTCCGTCCACAAGCTCCAACTCCCCTGGATCCAAGTCGGTTTACCCGAAGGCATCGAGAACTTCGGCCAATGCGATTCCCCCGAACTCATGCGAAAACTCTCGCACGCCATTTCTCTCCTCCAAAAACCGATGGAAGACTTCATTCGGGATAGCAAACCCGATGCAATCGTCTCCGACATGTTCTTCCCTTGGACTGTAGAACTCGCGAATGAGCTCAAAATTCCGAGGATCTTGTTATACCCTTCGAATTCGTTCTTTCATTGCGTTTCGCGTAGTTTGAGATTGTACGCTCCTCAGGAGAAGGTGAGTTCTGATTCAGAGGATTTTTTGATTCCGGGTCTACCGGATGAGATCCACATGGCGAGATCCGAATTGCAGGACCATATGAAAACCAAATCGCTGTATGGGGATTTGATTGATGCGATTAGGGCGACGGAGAAGAAGAGCTATGGGATAATTCTTGCCACTTTTTATGAGCTGGAACCCGATTATTTGGAGCATTTCAAGGAGGAGATGTTGAGCAAATGCTGGAATTTGGGCCCTCTTTCTCTGTTCAGCAACAGAGGAAAGGTATGTGCTTAAAATGTTTTGGGAAATCTCATTTTCATGTAACGGATGAAAAATAAAAATGAAATCATCGGTAAAGACAACTGACGGTCACGGAAGCATCCAAATATGAAAATGGGAAGCCCGGCGTGTTGTGCATCGTTTTAGCATGCTTTTAAAAGTAAAAACTCTTATTAACAGGAGTCTTCTCAAAATAGTATTTTGTGCGTTAAAATTACGTTATTTTGACTCATAATACGTTTTGTTGTTCATTATGCACAGTTGAATCTCAAGTCTCTAAACATGACCTCTAAAATAATATTAAAAATATAAAAATAATTTACTTTTGATAAATATTATATCCGTCTATTTATATGAAACAAGCTGTATTGTGGTGTTGGTATAAATCTTCTAGTGACAAAAGGAGCAAGTCATTTTAGTAAGAGTAGTAATGGACAGTGTCTTGTTCGTACAAATAAGTCTTGTACAAGGTGCAAGTCATTTTTATCAAAAGAATGCCTCGGTGGTGTAAGTCTTTTTGCTAGCTTTATAGAGCACATTATTTTATTAAAGTGGTAAAATTTATCCCTTTAATTAATGAATAGAATAAATGATATTGTCGTGTTTGTACAAGTCTCGTAGTACTAGAGCACAAGTTATTTTATTAAAATGAGCAACAAATAATGTTTTGTTTGTACAAATAACCTAATTATAAAAAAAAACAAATTATTTTATAAAAAAAAGCAACAGATAAGTCTTTTATCAAATAAGTTATTTTATTAAAGGGGCAAGATTGTCAAACCCAAAATAGATTCCACGACAATACAATTATTTTAAATGCTTCCATGTTAAGAGTTACTTTTAACACTTAAATTGACGAGATTCTTATACATTTTTTAAAAATAACAGTGACAATAATACTCAATAATTTTATTCAAATGCACTCTTGTTACAAAATAATTTTGTTAATTCTTTATATGTTCAACACAATAAAATTTCAATACACGTTTTATAAATATCAATTATTTTTTAAAATTTAATATATTTTTATGAATATTAATGTACTTTTAATGTTACCTTAGCATTTTTCTACATGTGAGATTTACATATGGTATTCTCAATAAATAATGTAATAACAAATTGTACATATAGTACATCAAAACCCATTCTTGTTGAGATTCAGAAAGTGAAGAAACCAATAAATTTGTGATAACTTATTTAGTGGGAACTTACCTAAGCGATTTCATAACTTATTTAGTGGAAACTTTATGTAAGCGACTTCACTTGATACTTGAGTATTGCATTATTTTTCAACAAATACAAAGTTAGTTCTACTTAAGCTCATTTTAGGAAGTTTACTTTTGTTCACTTTTTGTCGTGTGAGACCACCTCGACATCCTACTTCGATGATTAAAATTTTTTATTTTATTTTGATTAATTTATTTAGTTATCACGAAAAAATTCAACTTAATCGGATATCGGTAAGTATTTAACTTAAAAATGTATTTTTTAAACTATAAAAATTAAAAATTTCAAAGTAAAAAATTAGATTTTTAGTTCAAGTATTTATCGATATTCATTTGAGCTGAATTTTTTTTATGATAACTAAACAACTTAATTATAACAAAATAAACAGGTTTAATTATTGAGAGGGATCTCAAGCAGGTCCACGCAATAGAGGATGAACAAATGTGTTCACTTTAAAGGAGTTTTATTCCCGGACTAATAGTCTATGGTGTTTTAATCTTGTAGTTAAAAAACAAATCCGGGAAAGAGAAACACAGCTGTTTGAGTTGGCTCGACACCCAGAAGCCCAAATCGGTCCTCTACGTTTGTTTCGGTAGCATGGTCAGATTCTCTGATGCTCAACTCACCCAACTCGCATTGGGCCTCGAAGCGTCAACTCACCCTTTTGTTTGGGTAGTGAGAAAGAAAGGGAAAGTCAAGGGAAAAGAAGATGAAAATTGGTTGCCATGCGGTTTTGAACAGAGAATGGAGGAAAGTAACAAGGGTGTGATCATAAGAGGATGGGCACCACAACTAGAGATCTTGGACCATCCCTCGGTCGGAGGGTTCTTGAATCACTGCGGTTGGAATTCGTTTCTAGAGGGGGTAACCGCCGGATTACCGGTGATCTCGTGGCCATTGTTTGCCGAACAATTCTACAATTCGAAGCTAGCAACTCAAGTACTCAAAATTGGAGTGGAAATTGGGCCAAGGGTGTGGAATGGTGGATTTGAGATAAATAGCCCTCTGGTGGGAAAGGATGAGTTTGAAAAGGCTATATGTTTTCTGATGGGTGGGTCAGAGGAGGCGGAGGAGATGAGGCGGCATGCGGAGGAGCTAGGGAGAACGGCTAAGAAGGCGGTGGAAAAAGGGGGGTCGTCTTACCGTGACCTGATGGATTTGATTGAGGAGCTAAAAGCTTGTGCTTTTGAGAAATGAGAAACAGAGGGAAACAGAGGTGTATGCTATTTGTCAGCTTGAATAAGAGTAAAAAAGAGGGATATCTGCAATTTCTGCCATCAAATTACGAATTTCCATGGTATCTGCAATACATAAAGTAGTAGTTTCAAGTGAGTTAAATGCATTTCTTGATGTTTTCTCTTTCCTTTAGTTATGGAAATGACTTTCTTCCTCTGTTTGTAATATCATAATTTGCCCTCAACGAATCTGCTTGGATGGGATTAGTTATGGCTCAACCTTATCTACAGGATCTTTGGATGGAAACAATTAAGGCAATGATACGGTTATAAATCCAGACACATTGTGTCGAAAGTTGTCTGATGCACGTACACTTTGTTGCACATGAGCTTGATATGCATTGAATGCTCTGTATTTGGATTTGTTTCTGATCTATAAAGAACTGATAAGAAAGAATCCTGAATCTGTATTGCAAATGATTGAAAACGATGACACAAGGGTACTTGATGATTCCCTATTTTTTCCTATAAAACTTGATGTCTTGGAGGAGAATCTTGAGGTTATTGTGAGAAGAACCCCCTTCTTCAACAGACTTCTTTGCCGATACACTGAGTCGTTGAGCTATGCTTCTAATTTGCTCGGCTTCCTTCCCTCCATTCATCACCGTATTCACCGCCCTACTAATCTTCTCTCTTCCGATCAACAGTGTCTCCTCCGTAGCCCACACCTTCCAATACTCATTCCCGACAGGGACTCCAAACTTCAAAACCTGGGTCACGAGCTTCTCGTTGAAAAATTGGTCCGCGAAAATTGGCCAAGTGACCATAGGAATGCCTGAGGTGACGCCTTCGAGTATCGAGTTCCATCCGCAATGAGACAAGAACCCTCCGATGGCAGGGTGTTCGAGTAGCAACACTTGCGGTGCCCAACCCTTTACGATCATTCCCTTGCCTGATTCCTCATTCCTTTCCTCAAACCCCTCTGGCAACCACCATTCTTCTTCTTCTTCTTCTTCTTCTTCTTCTGCTTCTTCTTCTTCTTCTTCATCCCAGTCGCACATTTTCAAGACTTTTGGCACAACCCAGATGAAAGAACAATTGGTATCTTCGAGGGCACTGGCTATCTCCGCGAGTTGGGTTCTGCTAAATCGGGTTAAGCTACCGAAACAGATGTAAAGAACCGAGTTCGGCCCCTTCGAATCGAGCCAGTTGAGGTAGCTGTCTCTGTCTATTGTTGTCATGTCCCCCCCTCTCTCAGCTTTATCAACTTCTTCTTTGTTGAAAAGGGACACAGGACCTATGCTCCAACCCTTTATTCCTATAGCTTTTCGGTAGTAATCAGCGTAAGCCGACTCCAACGCATCAAAGCTGTTCACCACCATGCCATAGCTCTTCTGCTCTGCCACTTTGAGTTTATCAAACATCTCTGAAAACTTGGTTCTTGTTTTCACAACGTCAGGTAGTTGCAATTTGGTAAGTGAAACCTTGTCCGGAAGACTGGGGACTACGAATGGCTCTGCTTCCGAATCTACATTCTTGTGGGGCTCGTAGCATTCGACTGCGTATGCAACGGATAGATTGAAAAAGCCGCTACCGCTGAAAGCGAGCCTTGGAATACCTAGCTCCATCGCAATGTCGACGGTCCAATGGAATAGGACATCAGAGAAAATGCAATTGGGACGCAGCGTGCACAAGAGTTTTTCCATTTGAGGTTGGAGAAAGTTGATTGCGTGGAAGAGGCGTATGGTCATTTCGGGAGTTGGAGTGTGGCTTAGATTTTCACAGCATTCGGGGAGGCCCGGTATGGAAGGGAAAGGGATGATCTCGAGGGTAATGTGCCTACCGGCTTGAATGTCGCGATCGACTGCGATTTTGAAGCGTTGGGCGTTCATCGGGGTGGTGATTATGGTGGCACGAATGCCGTTTGCGGCAAATAGCCTGGCAATGTCCACCATTGGCATCATGTGGCCTGGTGCCATGTAGGGAAGGAAAATCACGTGGAGTTGTTCATCTGTTGAACTCATAGTGCCCTTCTCCGAGAGGTACAGAATTAGGGTAGTGTAGTATTAGATAGTTTCATCAGAGAGAGAGAGAGAGAGAGAGATGTTTTAAGTATGTACTAGTGGAAAACGAAAGCTCCGTGTACTACGAAACAAGGGTAACTAAAAACTACAACAACGGCACAATGAACTAAGATTAAGGGACGTGAGATTTTCATGCGAAATGATCCATCCTTCTTTGCCCCAGTCAAATACTAATATTTAGGGAAGGCAACGGATTAGGGATAGATATCACTGTCTCCATCTCTGATTTTTTAACAAGAGTGTTACACACACATCATTTTTACACATCATTTTTGCACA